>CP139503.1:14007063-14027063 GCA_021014915.2 Artemisia tridentata subsp. tridentata
TTTTTTTTTTTTTTTTTTTTTTTTTTTTTTAGTAATGAGAGAGAGAACAATGACTCTCATTAAAGATGTCAGTCCGATGAATGTGAACATGGCCATTAAAGGAAGGTGCATCTCCGTATGGCATTCACACAAATTTAACGAAGAACACGATCCTTACAGTCTTGATTGTATTTTTCAGGATGAAGAGGTATATCAGATGAAATTAATAAATACCTATATTTGTGTATATTTATTATATGTGACATTGATACTTGAACTATATGTACAGTCGAACCGTATCCAAATTTATGTCAAAAAGGAGTTTATGTTTAAATTTGAACCTCTTTTACGAGAAGGTCAATGTTACATAATCTTTAAGTTTGGAGTAGCAGAGAATGCCGGAAGGTTACCTTTGTTACCAAACCAGTGGAAAATACCTTTTTATAAAGGAACCGAAGTTACCCGTATTGATCACATCAACGACAACTTTGTTGGGTTCGTTAACGAGCCATTCTCAAGTATTCTCGATACAGATAATGAATACCACGAGCATGATTGTGTTGGTATGTGTTTTTTTAAAAATTATATACAACAGTTGGCGTTACTTGAATGTTTATGTGCATATTTTTATAACAAATGTTTTTCCAGATATTGTTGGTACAGTCGTAGCTATTGGGAAAATAGTGACGTTGAACAATTATGGCGGTCCTAAGCTACGGAGGACAATTGTCGTTGAAGATGCCGAGTAACTATATTTTATAAATTCTTATTTGTTTAAATAAAATAACGTGTATAGAGTAGTATTCATTTGTAATCATATATTGAGTGTACCCTATTTTATGCAGATCTCTGAGACTTGATTGTACTTTTTGGGACAATTGGGCATTAATGTGGAATGACTACGACAACAAACGTGACGAGCTTTGTCATATAGACATCCTCTTGATGCTGGGGAAAGTGAAATATTGGGACAGTAAGTTTTATAGATGACTTTTAAATTTTTGGTTACGTAATTAAGATTTTTAATTCATATTAATAGCTTTTAAAATTGTCTATATTTGTTGTGCAACACAGATAAGCCATCAATACATAATGCTTTGTTTGGCACAAGAATATTTATAAAGAGGGATGTGCTACAATTGTTGGCTTTCCGGAAAAGGTATATACATTGATACCGTCACATATGTGTTTTAGTTTTAAACTAAAAACATGTTAAATTTATTAGGAACATATTTATACATTTCACATATACGAAGAGCAGGAGGGGTATGATGCAGGGGAATTCAGAATTGAGGATCATTCAGTTGGCAGCCGTGTTGTTACGCCTGCGGAGTTCATGCACGGTTGTGTGAAGCAAATAGTTCGAACAATTCGAAGTATTGAACCGGTAAAACAAAATTTATTGTTATGGATATAATATAAATATTATTTTATCACTAATTAAACCTACATTAGTAATGTTTATACGTGGTTTTGTATCTAAATACAGGAGTCACACTGTGTAGTTTATGCAGAAGTACATAGCATACAAGAGGAAAATGGGTGGGTTTATACGGGTTGCAAAGCATGCAGTACTAAAGTGACACCAATTGTTTCAAAACGCAACTCAAGCACAAGGAATAAGAAACAGTTGTGGTATTGTAAAAACCATGGAGAAACATATGCGGTTGCTTCCAAGTATGTAAAACAACCTATACATATATATATAATTATTTGGATTTGTCCTTAAATATATAATAAATAATGTGGATGTTTGGATATTTCGCGTTCAGTGATAAATATTTTATATGTGTAGGTTCAAAATCATTGTGCGCATATTTGACCATAATGGTACTGCACAAGTCGTGATTTTTGACAAGAGTGTGCACAAGATGACAAATTTAACAGCGTGGGAGATAATGGAGAGCGAAGGCGTGAACACAGAAGAATACTTTCCAGATGCACTTAATCAAATTATTGGGAGGAAGTATCTTTTCAAAATTTTATTTTCTGAGTTCAATCACAACAACAATAGTTATATATATAGAGTGGGGAAAGTGACAGAAGATGTTGATATAATCAACTATTTCAAGAGTTGATATAATCAACTATTTCAAGAATGGCTTTATAGAAGAACATGTCTGATTCATTGGTCCTTTAATGTACCTAACAATGGTTTGTGTTTATAAACAAATGTATGCTAATCCTTATGAATGAATCAAAATAGGATGACGACGAGGAAGACGAAGGTTTGGAGTACAATTCCATGTGTTCAGATGATGGATCGGAAACACATTCTGATGATATGAGCAAGGTATTGTGCATTGTATGTTTTAATGTCTATAGACACCGTTAAATTGTAACAAACAATACAAGTTAATCTCTTATATCTTCTCACAACATGTCGCAGGAGCCAACAAATGAGGATGTAGTTCAAACGATAGACGCAACGGATGATAATCCGGCAGTATGCGTTAGTGCCACGAACGCCACTTTAATTCAAATTGATGATGCATGCAAGCGTACGACAGATAACATTAACAGTGTACCAGTGACACTGGATGACGAAACACCAGCTAATGACCTTAATAATCAAGAGGACTAAGAAGACAATTAATTGACATTAACATTTTTTAATATTTTTGAACAATTTATTTACAAATTGCAAACTTGCATGGGTATGGATATTCGTATTAAGCTTTATTTTTTTATTTACTTTCCAACATTCCATGGTTATTTGTTCACAATTATTCATATTAAGTTTCATTATTTTATCTACCAGTGCAAACGTTGATCATTACTTGAAAAAACGATGAAGCAGTATCAAGTATATCTAGCAGTACTAATATAATATGGCAGTGCTAACCACATGTAGAACACTATATTAGCTCAAATGCAGCAGCACTAACGTGAATAAGCAGCAGTTTTAACATGAACGAGCAGTATTAACCTTTTTTTTTCTTTTTTTTAAAATAAATTTAAACTGTTTAAAAATAATATTAACCGGGATAAGGTTTAAAAAAAATATGTTTCAATGTTACAAAACTTTTAATATTTTAATAAATGTATACACGATACTTACCTATAAAATTAAAAAACAATTCTACTATATTCTTATAATAAATGTATTTTCGACCTTGAAACCATAAATAACTATAAGCATGTTAAAGAAATGATTGTCAAACTTTAATGAAGTTGTAACAACTTCCAAAAATTTGGAAGGATGAATATGTACACATTTAATTTTTAAAATTAAAACAACAACCTTATCAATTCCTTGGGTCAAGTGAAGTCGATTCATTGCCCTATTTTCGTGTATATAACTTCCTACACGAGCTATAATTTCACATTCAACAATCAAATTCTAATAACGTTCATCTCATACCATGGATTCTAACACAGGAGTGCCAACTGATGCTACAAATGTTCAACCTCAACAAAACAATACCATGTAAGCTTAATAAACTTTACTTCATAGGGTTTTTACTTGGTTTCATTAACTTTGCAAAGCTTAAAACATCATGTTCATCTAGCAGGAAAAGAAGAATAGAAACTGGGGCTGTTCGTCCTAAAAAACATACTGCTGTGTGGTATTTTGAAAAACTGAAACAGCTCAGGAAGAAAAAATGGGACAGGTTTGAAAAGCTCAACAGAAGACCCAAACCAAAACGCCCAGCCCAAAAAAGATACAAAGAAATGGAGGTTGAGGAAGAGGAAGATGTTTCCGATGAAGACCATCTGGAAACATTAGATTACGACAATCTCCATTTAGCATATGATCAAGAAAAAATACATAAATTTAATTGTTAGGTTTCTTTTTTATTTATTTTTGTATGTATATATGATTTTATTAATGAACATTATTTTTTTCTTCTGCAAACAATTGCTTATTTGTCTCTCACGTATTAACATATACATTAAAAATGTATACTAACACGTTCATTCCAAAAATTAATCGAAATAAAATTAATAATAGATAACAACTAAAATTATACACATATTTAGGATATACACACATATCTACTTCTTGAATGTGTATACTGTCTTTTTAAAATGGTATATATATATTATAATCATTTTTTCAAGAATATGTTTAATTTATAGAAAATATGATTTGAAAGATAAGTTTAGAATGTATTTGTATAAATATTCTGTTCATATATTTAAGATCATATACCTACTTTGACACTATATGTGGGTCAAAATATATTTAAGAGTACTTTGTACTGGTATAAACAATACGTATATGCTATGTTGTACTCCTGAGTTATCGCCGGTATGTATTTTAATTTTGTACTGTTACGTCCCCGAATTGGAACTGATATTATAACCAGTTCATAAGAGTTACATTAAAACGCATTATCACTTTGAATATATGTAGTCCATTGTTTTTTATACATCATAAATTCTAACATCATTTTTAAATGTTTATACACAAACGAACGTAATATTTATATACAATAAAACCATGATAATAAGAATTTTTAAAATGATATATACATATTATAATCATTTTTTCAAGAATATGTTTAATTTATAGAAGATATGATTTGAAAGATAAGTTTAGAATGTATTTTGTATAAATATTCTGTTCATATTATTTAAGATCATACACCTACTTTGACACTATATGTGGGTCAAAATATATTTAAGAGTACTTTGTACTGGTATAAACAATACGTATATGCTATGTAGTACTGCTGATTTTATCTCCAATATGTATTTTAATTTTGTACTGCTACGTCCCCGACTTGGTTCTGATATTATAACCAGTTCATAAGAGTTATATTAAAACGCATTATCACTTTAAATATACGTAGTCCATTGTTTTTATACACCATCAATTCTAACAACATTTTTAACTGTTTATACACAAATGAACGTAATCTTTGTATACAATAAAGCCATGATAATCAAATATTTTGTAGAATTTCCAAATCTATATTTAGAGCATGATATAAGTCATGTAAACTCTAAAAAACGTTTAAATTGTAAACGTAATCGTTATCTATAACAAAAATATGACAAACAAATTTTCGGTTTCCATTATATGGTCACCTTCAAACTCTATAAATAAAGCCATATATTAACACATATTGAATATATATCTTCAAAAGTTGAGAACATAAAATACAAACAATGTCACATCGAAGATCAAACAAGGTACATAATCTTAAGTTGAATATGTTTTGTTGATTATCAGATGAATTAGATACATTCTAATTACTAAAATTTTATCAGGGTAATCCGAAAACAGATCACCACCATCCTCCATCATCAGCCGATGGCTCGCTAGATAAGAATATACCAAACATTGTCATATCAGTTGATGAGGATGTACAATAACTAAATTAACTGTTTATTTAAATTATATATGAAACACAGTATCTGATTATGTTTAGCATGAATGCAAGATGAACAAGTTGATTTGTTCAAAAAAGATATATCCAGTGTTCATATATTGGACGATGAAGAGGTATCCTTGATAACATGTCTGAGTACTTTTTTTCTAAACTTAATATCTACTTATTTAACAATTATCTTTAGCAAAATTCTGCTTTACAAAACACCATCGTGTCAATTTTTTAAATTCTGCTTTACAATCACCTAGGCAATATATATTGTTTTAAAAACGAACCCATAAGCACGACCTTATAAGATTATCATGAATTGTTATACATATACGAATACTTATTTAGCAATTATCTTTAGCGAAATTAAATGCTTGAAGAATGGTACATGTTTAAAACAATGGGGTTGCTTGGTTCCATTGGTTGAGACGTTTCCATGTTTAAAATTTCGGATTTAAAGATCAAACCTACGATTTTGGTCAAATCTTGCTTAGATGACTAATCATGCTCTTAATCCATGCTTAGGTAGATTAAGAGCATGATTAGTCATCTAAGCAAGATTTGACCAAAATTCGCATGTTTGACCTTTAAATCCGGAATTTTAAAAAATGACCATAGTGAGATTCGAACATGCATCTTTAGGTTAACATGGAAACGTCTCAACCAATGGAACCAAGCCATTGATTGTGATGAAGCACCTAAAACAAAAAACATATACCATTGTTAAAAATCAAGCATATATTTTCCTTAAATATAGTATCTGGTATATGTAAATTATATAGCATATATCTCTACAACTTAAAATTATATAGCATATATCCATTAATATATCAGAGGATCTAATTATCTTTATAATACTTGCAGGTTGGCCCATCAGATGACGAGGTATTATAACATAACTGAGGTTATTATTATTAATAATGGTTTGTGTTAGATTTACCGAATTAAATATAAATGTGAGATATACAGATTTATGCTGCTGGTGTTAATGGATATCGAACTACTCCAATTTGTAATAAGCAAAAACCACATAATCCGTATGTATGCAAAATATCCGATGAAGATGTTGATTTACATGATACGGATAACGAGGTATTATATAAAAAATTTACTGCGTAGTAATTTGCATTGTAGTAAACATAAAATACTTAATCGTTTTTAATTTTTTATGCTCTGTTTAGGTCGTTTGTTTAACACATAACAGTCGGAGATTGTCAAAGACGAAACCCGGAACCCGTAAAAACAGATGCAAGTTTGATTATTACGAAAATCAAACTGATAATGAGGTATTTTCATAAAATTTTCATTACGTCAAACTCATCTATTATAAAATCTAAATATCAATCTAATAGTTGCAGGCTGATCAAACAACACATAAACGGTTTAGACCAACTAAAGAAAACAAGTTAGTTGGCAACGAGATTTTTTTGTTGTTTCATCAGATGATGAAAAAATACGAAAAACACATGACAAAAAAGAGGTATAAAAAATGGTTGTAATCCATATTATGTGATACTTATCAATCAGGGGAACTAACAACTTTTGCAATACTTGCAGCCTCTCCCACCTATACACAAACGCCGTAGGCTGGCTAAAAATGGCAAATTAGTCAACAACATAATTGTTGACCTTGATTCATCAGATGATGAAAAGCCACAAGCAAACAAAGTTGTAGATCTAACATCAACTGATGATAAAAAAACGCGATCAACGCGTGTGGAGACTATGAATGCTAATCATCCTGGGGAAAAAAAACCCATTGGTAATAATAATTTATGTTTGTACATTATATTTGTATAAAACATATATATTACACATGCTATATTTGAGTTATTCCAAACAGCCCCCATAGTCCAACTAATATGTTAAACGAAACATCCTTGCTAATCCCACATTATTAAGCTAACATATATAATAAGGTAAACCAAACAGTCCACATAATAGATAGTCTGTTACTAATTACTAACTATGTTTTTGGTATGTAGAAACCCGTTTTCTCACGGGTTCTTACAGATCACGCCTCACAACGCTTTGGACATTCAAGTAAATTATCTTGCCGAGATCTATCAAAGATATCTGATGATGAAGAACCAATCATGTTACCAAACTATATGCTATATGATGAAGATACGGATGATGAACGTGATAACAACAACAACGTATCTGAAGCAAGCATGTGTGTCAATATCAATGCTCTCAAAGAACCCTCTTATCCCACGCGAGATTGTAAACCTAAATATACTATCCCTGATGAATTTGTTGTTGAAGACTCTTCCACAGGTTGTTTGTTGAAAAAATAAATTTTTTATTATTTGTATTTGTAAATTATTAAACATGTTTTAAATTAAAAGTTTATTTATATAATTTTATACTCGGTAATTTCATAGGCGACTCAAGATACACATCTATTGATGACGATTATGACGAAGATTACCAATCTAACATGGTTGACAATGACGTGTGGGACGAGATGTCTGATATCGATGGAAAAGTGCATGGTAGAATCATCCACATCAGCAATGTTGACGAAGAAACATGGGAAATCGATTCAGCCGCGTATAGTGTCAATTATGACTCTAACGATGATGATGTAAGCAACTTTATTAACGACGGATCCACTGATTATGAAACAACCGGTGATGATGACAGCGAAGATGAAATATGAACAAATGGAACACGATTTCCCATGTTATCATTTTAGATTATTTACAATAAATACTTAAGTTTCATGTTATCATTTTAGATTATTTACAATAAAGACTTATGTTTTAATTTTTTAATAAATTAACCTCATTACTTTTCACATGAGGCTTTGCTACTTAAGCATGAGATGTTTATAATTTATATGCGTAAATCCATGGCATAACAATAATATGTTACTAACTTTGTATGCGTAAAACCATACCGACAGAGTATGTTATAAAATGTAATTTTACCACCTTTTTCGCTACAGAAGAAAATTTCATCGATAATTCACAAGTAAACCGTAATGGGAAAACAACCATCTAACATCTTATAATTATGATATAAAAAAAATGCAATAAAACAAACGTCCTTAAAAATAACTTTAGAATAACTAAAACCAACCAAATTATAATTACAAGTCATGCCCGCCCATTGGGCGGGCTTTGAAGTCTAGTATATATACATATATATATATATATATATATATATATATATATATATATATATATATATATATATATATATATATATATATATATATATATATATATATGTTTATATCTTTAACTATATATTTGTCTAACATTACAGCGACACATAATCGTAGAAATGCCACCTCAATGATGACTCAATGATGACATGGCATTTAAATGATGACATGGCACACACTAATCATGCACTAAAATTCGGTAATTTAAAAATTATCCATTTGTGGGAATCGAACCCATGACCTCTTGAACAAACAGGAAACACTCAACCACCGGAGAAAGCCATTTTTGTGATATACATTTGAAAAACAAAAACCACATGCTTTAACTTCCCTAAAAATCAGCATATCATTCTCTCACTCCTTAATTATCTCCACTGATTATTGCCTTCCAAAATTATACATACTGATTTTAAATTATTCATTATGATCCATTTTGAATTTCAAATGCATATCACAAAAATCACGGATTATTTTAAACTCAAATTTTTTTTGAAAACCCTAATGTTTTATTTATAAAGGCAGTATTAAGAGGAGCCTGAAACAATTGATCCGAATAAGAGGAGCGTGTAGCCATATCTAAATCATTCACATAGAACACAAAAATAACCCACGACAATCCATAAATACAAATCGTGAATCATGTATCTCAACATTTGATTGATAAATCGATTGTGATTCATCATTTGACCCGAATTTAAATAGGTCCCTATGATTGTAAGTTTGATTCTGTTTGTTTATGATGTGTCTTCATTTGCAGGCCAGGGTTTACAGGTTTTATGATCGTGCTACATATACGAGCCAAATTTATCAAAAAATAGATCGATCTGAGAACCAGGTTTGTGAGTTCATCATTTAAAAAAAAAATTGATTGATTTGTCTGATTGGGGTTTTCAACTTATGTTATAATTTAATCGAATGTGTCTCACTTACCATCAATGTTGGACAATTTGTTTTAGTTTTGAATGCGCGGCAAGTGTTTGTGAAAATGTCTCCTTGAATTTACATTTTTTTTGTTATAAGAGACGCTATTGCCAATGGTTGTTTCAATTAAAATGACCTAATTGTTGCAGTAAGAAGATACGAGTAAGCCATAAGGTTAGTTTTTAGTTATAATGTAGGTTCGTTTAATTTAATTGCTTGGTGAGTGTTAGGGTTTCGTATTGATTTGTATTGTGTTATTGAATAGGTTGCGGTTGAGTACGACGGAATAAAAAGCGGTGCGAATCAGACGGCGAAGAGTTCGGCGTCGAGTTCGACTGCTCTTGTGCTATCATGTATGTATATATATAGGTTTCTGTTAATGGTGACTATGTAATATTGTTTGGCGTAAGTAATTGCGTTCGTGCTGTAAATTGCTAAGTTGAATGGTATGCATTGCAATTTGATGGAAGAGAGCGCTTGGGTTTAAATGAGGTTAAGTTTAGTATTAGCGTTTTGGTTATAGATGGTGGCATAGGAGAGCAATCATACGCTTACAAAACATATTTATGTTGTTATAATTTAGTTTGTCTGTTGTAGAGGTAGTTGATGAATGAGAGTGATTATTTTTCAGTTGCAAAGGTGGCAAAAATGGGTGGTCAGACAGGTCCGCTAAGCTGTCAAAATGGGTAATTGCCAGGCTGTTTAGCTCCAGATCACTTTCTGGACAAGCTGTCAAAATGTTATAGTTACTACAATATATAATTGTTTGCTTTTTATTGTTCCATATCGGAGAGCCATTTTTTAAAAGGCAATGCCAAATACCCCCTAAATATGTTGACTTATATGTAAAGACTATCATAGTCTATGTTTATCTTTTCCTTAATAATGATATGAGAAAAACAACGTGCCACTTCCTTTGTATTCGGGAATTCATAAACTTAAATAAATCCTACTGCAATGCCGCCACTGTGCAACTGATCTGTCCTGCAGCAGGAAAAAGTCATGTACTTATATTGTTAAATCTTCTCATTCACATTGATTGCTAAGGATGTTGCTAACAAAGCGGGAGCAAATTTCATACACATCAAGGTCTGTCACTGATTCTACTCTCTTTAACATCTTTTTTATTGTACTGTAAAACTTATGATATATTCTATTACTGTGAAGGGTCTTGAGCTTCTGAATAAATATGTAGGTGAGAGTGAATTGGCAGTAAACCCACCTGCACCTGTCACAAATCCAGTTACAACCCCAAGTAGAAATCTTGGAGGACAGCCCACGGTGAACCCTGTGACCACACCAACTACAAACCCTGGAGGGCAGCCAACAGGGAACCCTGTGACAACACCATCTGTAGGAAATGCTCCCGTGGGTCGAGGACAGAGCTGGTGCATAGAAAAGAATGGAGCATTGCAAGTAGCACTGCAGTCGGCTCTTGATTACGCATGTGGGATTAGTGGAGCTGTTTGTGTCACTATTCAGCAGGGTTCAAGTTGTTACGAACCAGCCACCCTTCAGAATCATGCTTCGTATGCCTTTAACAGTTATTACCAAAAGAACCCGGTCCCAACAAGTTGTGATTTTGGAGGAGCTGCTACTGTAACCACCACCAATCCAAGTAAGACAATTTCACTTTACATTTCTATTTCATCATTCAGTTGGGTGTTGGGATTATCAAGTATAATGTTTGGATAAAAATATCTTGCTTAGGATTATCTTTAAGTTATGGGTCGAATAATACTCTTAGCGGGACTAATTTCTTAGGGCAATATAAAGTTATTTATTTGACACTTCTTTTAGCATAAATTCGAGAGACTAAGCTATCCATTTTGTGAACCTTCTGTTCTTTAGATAAAAATTACTACCATTTTTGGTCAAGTTATTCTTTTTTTCCAAATAATAAGAATGTGTCAAACATTCGTATATTTGCTATCCTACTATTAAAGTATAAACATTGTAAGCACATTAAAACACTGTTTTTCTATTGGGTATCATATTACAATAAATTATTTGATTCAGTATCAATTGATCAGTTTCATAGCACATCTCTGACCGTTTTCTGATATTATACAGGCACAGGTTCATGTGTCTACCCATCATCGTCATCATCATCCTCAACAACACCTACCACACCCTCAACCACACCTACCACACCCTCAACCACACCCACCACCGCACCCACGACCACAACTCCAACTACACAAGCACCTTATAATCCAACGACTGTGCCTGCACCTGCTACATCATCTCAGGGATCCACAATGCCAGGGTAATACATTTTTTTGGAAAAAAATGATCATTTTAGTAAGCTATACATTGAATATGGGGTTGGCTTATATGTTGTTGGTTTGAACTTTACAGGATACAATCTCCAACACCCGGGTTTAGCATAGGAAACAATGATCCAACAGGACTAGGAGCTTTTGGTGCAAGTCCTCCCTTGATGAACTCAGCATCTGCATCAAACAATCTGCAACCCTTCATTGAGCTCCTTATGATTTTGCCAATCATCTTAAAGGTATTAATATTCGTGTAGAGATGAGTGGTTTCATCAGCGAGAAGCTTTAGTTTCTGACTGTTGAAGCTGTTAACAGTAGTAGATGGGATCTCCAGCATTCTCATATATATAGAGTACTGGTTTTAGATATGTATGGTTAGAGCAGAAGAGGGTGTCATTTGTTATTTGGGTTTTGTATAATAGAGGTTTTGCAGTAGTTATGTAATATGTATTTAGTTTGACTTATTTATAAAGCATATCATATTATTTCATATGCCAATCAAACCTGTCCATCTGGTGGTTGCTTCAAGGACAACTTGAATAGCTTCCTCTAAAATCAATTATCGACATTTTAGCATGTTTAGCGGATAAACGGATTATCAAAGACCATTCCAATGGCGAGGTCATCGGAAGAGCTACAAGGTGCGTTTTGTTTTTTATTCTTTTCCTCTTCTCTATGTGTTATCTTTGTAGCTACAGATTTGAACATTTGTTTGTCATGGCATTTGATCCAAATATCCCCGTTCCATTTAGATTTGTGAAATTCTCAGCACGTGCTTTCAGAAGTAGTGGCTCTCTAGAGTAAGGTACATACTTATTTTTCATTTTTTGCAACTCATGATGTTACTATTTTTATTTTTTGAATATTCTTTAGACTTTTGTTGTTACACTAAAGCATGTGTTCAATATAAGTGAGGATATGTTATACCTCTGAACATCTGAAAGCTCAAGACCTGCATATTTAATCAGTACATGGATTATGTATTCGTTTGCGTATGTTGTTACTAAAGTGTAACAAACCTTATAAATGTATAAGTTTTATTTTTTGTTCAATGAATGCTATGTACAAATTGACAATTAATTCAGTTGTACATTTGTTGGAATGGTTTATAACGATGAACTATTCGTATAAGTCAAGACATTTTGCAAATAATTTATGTTTTACTTTTTCGTATTTTGAGAAATTAAAAAATGAAAGTGCAATTGCAGAAATCCTATCGTACATGAATGGAAGATTTAGATGAAAAAAACCAACATCCTATACTACATGCTTGAATATGATTTGTAAGTTAGAATTGAAAATAAAGTACCTCTCCCATTCATGATGAGCATAACAAAAAATGACCGCAGATAATCTCCCATTCCCCAGCCATTCGAAATGGACATATATTATATTTACATGTTTTCATTTTATGTTTACAACATTTACTTTAACAAAGTCAGTATAATTATGAAACGTAATTTCATAATTAAATAATTTTCAAATTTTGAATCCGTAATCAAAGTCAGTACCGTGCTTTCATTTTGTGTTTACAACATTCACTTTAACAAAGTCAGTACCATGAACAAACATTTACTTTAACAACGTATTTTGATAATACTTTTAATGTTATTTCATTTTTATTAAAATAATTATGAAAAACAATTTAATGAAGCGTACCCGCCCATCGGGCGGGTCATGAAGCTAGTATATATATATATATCACTAGCTAAAAGACCCGTGAAATTCACGGGTATTTTAAAGAGATGCCACAAAAAATATATAATAACTTGTGTATTAGGAACTTAAAATTTTGAAAAAACCACGTTATTATGCACAATTGTAGGTAAAATAGATAGTTGGGTACAAATTAAGCATATGAGGTTTATCCAACAAAATAGCCAAATAACCAAAAAAATAAAAATCTTCACAAGATATTTTTGTTTTGATTCGTACTGAACTCATTTTTATTTTGGGGAGAAATCAATAAATCAATCCAATATAGACTCCATTCATCTGCTAACCTTTCTGATATGATAGGTTCCCCTTGCAAAGTTTAAATTAAAATAGTAATTTTACAATTGTTATTATAAAGTATATTGTGTTTTTTAAATGTACTATTTTTATATGGGTAGTTGATATTTAGTTTGTTTGTGCATAACAATGAAAGTAACCTATATCTTTGCGCCGTTGAGATTGATGGGTGTGTAACATATTTAACATATTATTATTTGAGGCAAGGTTGAAAATTGTTATTAACTTTCATTGAATTATGTTTACATACCAAATACCATCGAGGCGTAGACGATGTTTACCTTAGTTGATACCGGCTCACTTCAAACCCAAATATGATGCCAAGCCATTATTCCCTTACCATCTCCAATGCAGTGTATATCATATTGTTTTTAAGCTCACGCAACTTTATTCCTTTTTCTTGATATGAGTCCTCATCGCCATCATGTTTGTTTTCGAAGTGTTTCTTTTTTCTTCGTCTTGTTGACATGTTTTTTTATGAGTTTTTTGGTGGCCAATTATAATCTTATAAAATAATTTATGCATAAAGTATGAGCATTAGATTATGGTTATATTTTGGATTACCTTTTCGTCTTCTGAAACTTCAATTATTATAATTCTATTAGTGTTATGACCATGCATTTTTTGTAGGTCTCTTTTTGTTTGGCATCTGAATACATGTTCCTCATTAAAATCATATTCATGCTTGCTGACGCTGGTGGATTGTCATTAACGTAATATTTAACTAACAAGTATAGAGTTATCATTCCTAACACAATTTGGGTACATTATTAGATAATCATTTGAGGGTCTAATTAATCATATCCTAACTCCTAAGTATCAGTTTTGGAGTTGTTTACTCAAATCTGCTAACTCAGTCGAGTCATTTTACCATTTTTGAAAAGTGTATGTGATTATAGTGCTTTGTTCATGAAAATCGACTCCAAACACCATCTTTTAATCCCTCCTTTTTTAAGATGTAATGGGCATGATCAATCATAATTTTTAGACTAAAGATATACTCCGTAATTTTTACACTAAATATCTGATGGCCAGTATAAAACATAAAAACACACACATGTCACTTTTAAAACACAGAGATAGTCTCTCAACCTTCATCAACACCACCTTCCACCACAGTCATCGCCGATCACCACCTTCCACTGCCGTAATCATCGCCGATCACCACCATCCACCGCCGATAATCATCATTAACAAATGTATTTTTAGATTATCGGCTCTATCTATGTATCATTATCATTTAGTAGTTCCTCACATGTCAATTCTAAACAATCAAACATCATATTAAATAAATGCTTAATATTCAAATAAAATACAATTTTACTCATGTAATACTACGTCCGCACAAATCAATTGATGCTTTTATTGCAACCAACCCTTATCAAACCGTCGTTCTTACATGACATGCTTTTTAACCATCTAATACCACGAATTAAACGAGTATGAAATACTATCATGATAAAACCTAAATATTATTTTCATTGTTTCACTGAAACTCAATTAAAAGTAATTAAATAACGTCACTGATGTGCGTGATGTGTCGTTGCAGTTTAGCAGTATTAATGCCTATTCAAGTTTTAAATTTATATTTAGCCGACTTATCAATAACACACACACTTAACGAGCAATGTACCCGGTCAGTATGAATATAATGGTAAGTAGAGTGTCGATCACTAAGAGTGGAACGTATCTAGTTATTCTAATCAGTATTTTAATATTTAAGTTAGCTATACAACCTAATCTAACGCAAGGGGGTTTCAGTCTGAGAGACTGGCACGGTTTGGTTGCGATTAAATAGTAAACTAAACTAATGAGCACGAATCAGCGACTAGCACAAACACAGATAGATACACGAGACAATAAGAAGACCTGTCCTGATAGTTAAGTAGCTTGTCACTTGTTTTATTGCTAGTTTTATATGAAGTGTATGTAATTAACCCTTTCTCGTTGGCTCTAATCTTATCGGCGAGTAAACCCTTAATGATTACTTATGTCTATCCTATTTACCCATCTTCCTACTTTTCTACAGACGATAGAATGCATAGGCGATAAAATAAATAGGCGAGGAAAGAGGCATGGCGACCCGATCAATGCTCAGCTAGACACAGAGGTTATCAATGCACTAATAAAAGTTACCAAAGACATCAACATATAAACTTTAATCGATGGGAAAGTAGTTTTGAGGGAAGTGTAACCTTTCCGTTGTCACATTACACATGCCACCAATCCTGATGGATTAAAGAGTACTAATACAATAAAACAAAACTACTTAATGAATTGAATACATGCAGGACCTTCTTACTGCTCTTGTATCTTGATTTGAGTGTGTCTTGTGCTGCTTGGTCTTCTGAATTCGGCTCTAGGTATGGTATGTGGCACTCTACTTCAACTCCTTCTCCAAATTCGTCTGACTTGTGGGGTATTTATAGTTTCTGTCTGAGGAGCGGTGCGGCGCATTGACTTAGAAGATGCGGCGCATCGACTTAACTTCGCGTGGGGTCCAAGATTAATATATTCAGGAATATTCGTACACCGTCTTCAGATGCGGCGTATCTTGTTCTTTGTATGCGGCGCATGTATCTTGGATCGTAACTGGTGAAATCTTGATAGACTTAGGAGTTGCGTCGTATCTGTTGAGTGAGATATGGCGCATCTTCTGGGTTTCAGCAGACTTTTGCAATCTTGATCATTTAGCTCCATAATTAGCCCATAATCGCCAAGTTTCACCAAATGCTTGTTTTTACCTGAGAATTACTAAAGTAAACGATTAAGTATCAATTCTCATATATAATATAGTAAAACAAGTCAAATAAATAGGATAAATGATGATAATAAAATGTACTTATTTGAGTTCATCAAATATCCCCCCACTTGAACTTTACTTGTCCCCAAGTAAACCTTAGAATTAATCAAATGAAAATGTATCCTAAAAGATATTAGGATTTATTTTTATAATTAAGCACGTATTGGTTTTGTCATAATCACACAACCAAACACTTAACGAAGTAGAAAGCAAAATAATTTTCAAAGTAAAACAATTCTAAATCGTTTAGTTTGCTCAGTCGTGACGAATATTCTATCATAGGCTTGGCAAGTGTACACATCTCCTCCACTAAAGCTAAGGAATAACAAGTCTAAAGCGGTAAAAGGGTTTGTTGGTTAAGGGTTGATCATTCTTTTTAATCTCTATCGATCTCAAATTCCAGAAAAAGCGACAAAATTACAAATACATGATCGAATCCACGAACACGATACTTGTAATTGCTCAAATCCTTAACTCGAATAGGCTAAAGATAGGACCAAGTAATCTTTACCAATAATATTATATCAAAAAGGGCGACAAAATCATAAATACATAGTCGAATCCATGACTACGATACTTAAGATTGCTCAAATCCCTAATCTCAATAAATCAAAGGTTTGGATGAAGAATGATATAGGGTATGGATAATATTTGGGATACAAATTGGTGTAAAACAAAAAATAAACAAAACAGATAAATTAAAATCCTAAGTGTGGTTAATCACTATCCCAACCATCCCATGAATAAGACTCATATCCTTGAATAACTCACGCTTTAACACTTGAAACACACGCTTTAGGTAGACATGAATTATACTCAATAAAATCTCAATCAAAGAATAACCTTAGTTGGCGTTCCCATAACGGCCAACTCCCATTCAATCCATAATATACAACAAATAGTGGTGATATCTTCCACAAAACTTTACATAAGTTGGTTAAATAAACTTCCAACTTTTCCTTTTTCTTTTTCTTTTTTTCTTTTTCCGATTTTTTTTTTTTTTTTTTTTTTGACATCACATGTGTAGAATTTCACAACTTTACTATCACTATTTTTCCGGATAATTTTTCCATATTTTTCATACATTCAGAAAATAACTGTAATAGCGAAAGTAGCAAACACACGAAAAATAAACTAAAAGATTATACAATATTTACTTTTGTACCAATTGCATTGTGCAATTTCCAAACTAACCAAAGATAATGAATTACGCAAGCGAACACAGGTAATGTAAGAAAACACACTTTGCCTATAGCAATTAACCACGGATTTTAATCTACAAGGTAGGCTAAGGTGTAAAGGTGTAACGAAACATTTTTAACAAAGGTGTAAGAAACGAAAGGAATGGCTCTGAGGGTTTTTCTAGGGGTATCTTACTCTAAAAATGAGAGTAAACAAAGGGTTTATATGGGGGGTTAACTAACCAGTGTAGCTAGTTAATATCACATAACATATAAAGGCTTTTTGGTGTAATCCTAGAATTTTACCAGTTTAGACAAGGCATTCCAATTATCATAGATAATACTTATTATGGTGGTCTCGTATAGTATACAAGCCAAGTTCTAAAGTTTACAAGTCACCAGCACACTAAAGTTTTAATATTTTAAAAGAAAAAGTTATGTGTGCGGTTATGCAATTTAGACTTTAAACAAAATAATGCTAAAAAAAATTTAAATTTTGATATATTAAGCGCATTTTAAGCATATTTTGAAAAAGTTTAGGACAAGTAAGTGTTCTAATTCTCCCATCCCCCCACTTAAGTTAAACAACGTCCTCGTTGTTTGTTTCTAAGGTAGAAAAACTGGAAAATAAAAAGAATTAGAACAGAAAAACTCCCCTGAGATTTGCTCGGTATGATCCTCCATTGTTCGTTATAAGAGCAAAAATCAACATTCTTGTGGATGAGAATGTTTAAGCTTCACAAATCATGAATCCACAAAAATTCAGGAAACTATAACACCATTAAGACTAAAACACCCTGAGTTAAGAAGGTTCAAACTTGCATAATACATTAGTAGTTAGTAAAAATAAAAAGTAAAAAATAAAACTGTAAATCATCAGGTCAGTCGATACGCCGTATCCTATTGAAGAGGATGCGCCGTATCGAGCCTGGAATAAATACGAATCAGAATAAAGATGCGTCGCATCCTTAACCAGGGATGCGCCGCATTTAAATAACTGACAAAAAGTTTCAAAGTCAAAAATAAAAAATGCAGAAAAATAAAATAAAGTACGGATATGACCAATGCAGGCGATGCGTCGCATCTCGTGATGGAGATGCGCCGCATCTTTTGCAGGTCTGACAGACTCGATAGAAAACAGAAAATAAAAAATAAATCCGGGTTGTCTCCCGGTCAGCACTTGTCTTTATTCCAGAGTCTTCAAGTTAGACTCACGTTCAGCTCCTTAAGTTGTTCTTGATACGTCCCATCCTTCCTCTATCATCCGAAAGATGTTCCCGTATAGCTCCGCGACATTTTCTTCCGTTTGACTTGATCTAACATACTTTTTGGCCTTTATCGCAATATATTCCTCATCTGGTCCCAAAGAGTATTTGATGATTTTGAATTTTTCAGAACTTATCATGGGAGGTTCATTATAAGGGATACCAAGTAGTCGACATTTTCTCTTGTCAAATTCTTCTTCTTCTTTATCAACAAACTTGGCGTAAGTATCCTTATTCAAATAGTCATCAAGCTCATCAATTAATTCATCTCGTGACTCATCGTTATAGGGTTCCAAATTAATGGATTGGTAATAATCTTGAGTCTCGTCCCACTCTCTTTTCAATTCCCATTGTGAACGTCGATCAAG
The DNA here is from genome assembly GCA_021014915.2 of Artemisia tridentata subsp. tridentata. Taxonomy (NCBI): domain Eukaryota; kingdom Viridiplantae; phylum Streptophyta; class Magnoliopsida; order Asterales; family Asteraceae; genus Artemisia; species Artemisia tridentata. Next base: position 14,026,378 of record CP139503.1, read on the forward strand.
TCTTGTGTAATCATCACACTTTCTATGTACCCATTCCCAGAAAGTAGTATTCGATGCTCCCTTCAGTTCTTTTAAGTACTCGATTCTAACCTTTTTCTTGCAAAGCCTCCGCTCTACGTGGGGAATCTTCAATTTTTTCATACCAATCATAGTCTTCAAAGGATACATCGTTTCCAACTCGTTTCATTCCAATTATACTTCCCCCATTGCAGGTTCCGTCGTTCTTATAATCACAAGTTGGCCATTTACTACTTCCGTCCATGAAACGGAAAGGTTTACAAGTGTGGTTAATGTGCGCAAATTCCCATGGTTTATCACAAACCCATGGTATTTGGTCATTCCATTCGTAGTACCAGGTGTTTTTGAATTCATCATAAGTTTTGAATCCTGGTAGATCTCCAGTGAGCACATCAGCATCGATTTGAAGAAGGTAATTAAATTCCTTGAATTGTTTGCATAAAGGTGTTTCATATTCGAACAAATCAATGTCTATGCTGAACAATTCTTCAATGCTATCCTCGACCGTTGAATCATCATGTGATGATCCATTGTCACCTTCTTCTTCTTCATCATCCCCTCTCATCCAATATACCCATAACACATTTTTAGTAGCTCGGTCCATGATCCTATGGTTTTTGAACTTACTAGCTAACCAATCTGAAAAATCGACATTGTTAGGATCGTAG
>CP139503.1:14032063-14077063 GCA_021014915.2 Artemisia tridentata subsp. tridentata
TCTCACACCATCACCACGCGCCACCACTTAGTTTTTCGACCAAGATCTATTCTCATCCGAAGGTTTAAAGGTGGGTAACACCGAGTCACTCGTGGTTGTGACTCGGTGTGAAACAAACTCAAACATAACGAGTTATTTTTATTCTTTTGGTTCGAATGGGTTATGTAAATAAAAGGGTTTTATGTTCTTTTTTTTTATTAATTGAGAAACAATATTAGTTTGGTATCCGGGTTTTGTTGTGTGTCGAGTTGCATCTAGCAGTGAGCATAAGCTCATGGTTCTGGTCATGGTTGTTTCTTTTCTTTTTATTTGTTTCAGTTTTGTTTGGTTTTGTTACTGTCAAATTTTGACCGAGAGATAGGTAGGGTTGTGGATTTGTACATTGTGGTTAAATAATTGTATATTTTGGTGAAGGGGTAAATTAAATTGTGTATTAATTGACCACTTTAATAGCATTAACGTGGTGTTTGTTTTTTTTTTTTAATATGTGAATTAAAGTGTTGTACACTATGCTTATTTTTTTGTAAGTCTGAAAATTATGTGCATTAAAGTGGTGTACACTCTGCTTAATTACTTGTAAGTCTGAAAATTTTGGTCTGAAAATTTTAAAGAGAGAGAGTCATCCCTCTATTATATATATATATATATATATATATATATATATATTAATATATATATATATATATATATATATATATATATATATATATATATATATATATATATATATATATATATATATATATATATAATATATATATATATATAATATAATATGTGAATTAAAGTGTTGTACCCTATCTGAACATGTTTATTTTTGTTGTTTTGTTTTTGGTTGTTCAATTCATTATTTGTAACTGACTAATGAATTTGCGCAGGCCGAAACAACCATCAGAAACTCAGTGCCACTTTTGACTATCAAAGCAATATAGAAAAAGGATATGGTAAGGTTTTCATTCAAACTTTCAGATGAATTTATACATTTGAAATTTACATCCAAACATCCCTGCCCATTTTCTTTGAGGCTCTGTTGAACATATTCATAAAGATAACCCTCTCCTTCCAGATAGAATGGAGCGTCCAGAATCAATCAACAATCCTTTTACAACCCACTCTTATTAACATATCTTGCATAGAAGTATTTTTGGAAGGTAATAATTACAAACCATTTATTTTGATTATTCCAATTAAATTAACAAACTTTAGTTAAGGTTTTAGCACATCTCGACTCGCTAGAGTGGTACCTGAAAAGGCAGATAGGTTTATAAGAATTAAGAGCTTTGAACTCGGGAGGAATATGTGTAAACACTACTCAAAATACTTACCACTATATCGACCCATAAGTTTGACGATTCCAACTCCATTTTCGACACTCTCCACCTCAGCATGTGCAACATTTCTCAATGATCTGGGCATCAATTGAACATATTCCAATTCCGCTTCCGCTGCCACCTCCAGATTTAACCATTTCGTCAACCCAATATCACCTCCTTCGGCTATGGCTAGAAAAAAATCAAACATTCCCAACTATGTAAAGAAACCCAAATTTTTTTAACATAATCATTAAAACAAATCTTAATTCAGACATGAAGCATTTATTGTAGAAAACAAAAATATTATAAAAGAAAAACTTCTAAAATATTTTTATAAAACTATTAATTAGTGCTCTAATCCATATCCTAATCTTTAAGATAGAATTCATATTAAACATACGTACAGACCTTCCTTGCTGTCCATGCATGCGAACATATTATTATGTAATTAATTATTTAAGGCCATGGAGAGCTTTAACACCTAGAATATCTACTGAATTCAAACCGTTTAGGGATACAGAAGGAATAGAACCTCACATTATGGCATTTTTCATCTTCACTATTATCCAACCCCAGGAGATGTCTTATTTCATTAAGTGCGACCGCTTGTGAATCTATAGTATTAGCAACGGGACCTGCTGTGACGGACCAGGTCTCATCCATATCATAATAGGCCAAATGAGTCGAGTTAAGCTGTTTATGTGGAAATTTCAGCCTGATGTTGTTATAAGAATTGTTGGACTGCGAGAAGGAATACCAAGAAAGGATGCGAAGGAAGTATGTTTATTTCAACATTCTCTCTTTTTGCCATTGTCTTATAAACATAGCTAATAGGGTCCTGGTTCATTTCAAATAGGCCAAATGAGTCAAGTTTTATAAACATAGCTAATAGGGTAATGGATCACGCGGGTTGGAAGTCACCCGAAATATAATTCAATGCTTGTGTTATACATCCTAAACTATTTATTCAAAGAAATAAAGTAGTGTTGTAATATTGTTTTTGTAATCATAAGTAACATTTTAATACATTCTTTTTGTTGTAAAGAAAGGTAAAAAAAAAAAAAAAAAAAAAAAAAAAAAAAAAAAAAAAAAAAAAACTGACAATAGTGTTGTCAACTAAACTGACCCAACCTGTATCAGCATACTAAACATCAAATGTTTTAACGCATCAGCCTATACCCATTTGAACCCAATATAAAGATAATAGTTAGCCAGGGGAAAGTAAACTTACACGACAGAATGATTGTGAACACTTGAAAGTTGATAGTCTTCCTGGAGGTGAAAATTACTTTTAACACCATAAAATGAAACAGCCTCAAACCGACTAACCAAGGTAACCTACTCGATCTTATTACAAAGCAACCTCCAATAGCTCTCTGTACCATAGCAATGAAATCTGCAATTCAAAAAAATCGAATTGACAACATGAAAAAAGGCTATAAAGTCAAATGAAGTACACCCGTTTAGAAGTGCGTTTAGACATGATTACAGGAGTTTCACCTCGTACAGGTGGAAGCGTTACTGTTGCTAATTTCAATGGTCACGAACCCTCTTTGCTGCAACAGATGGTTTTCATGCAAACTTTTGACTATCAAAGCAGCAGATGGTTCACCTTGTTGCTTGTTTAGTCTATTGTCCCATTTTCAGTTCGGACCATCTCCATATGTATTCAAAATAAATAAATAAAAGAAATAGATATGTGTGTATCAATGAAAGGAATCAAAAATAAATTTAAATGGGAACCTGAGCATAAAAGGCTACAACGCTTTGAACCTCCAATAAAAATACTTTTCAAAATTTTTTGCAGAAAACCGTTCCGACCGAGCCATGGTCTTCAGGTAGGTTGTGCAGTAACAACAGGTGGCGGTTTTGTATCATGAACAACAGTTATTACATGAAGAAAATAATTGCAATCACCCACTTTATTTGTATATTGGGACTCAAGTCAGAGATGGCAATCTCACACGTTAATTATGAAAAGATCAATTGATTTTATTTTAATTCTAATGGGTCAAATGGGTAAAAATAATTGGAAAGGTGAAAAGGGATTGGGTCGAAAGTCGCAAGAATGTAAAACTGAATTTCAACCCCTTTTGACACTTTACCCACCCCACCCATTTTGCCACCTATAAACCAAAACGCAAATACTTATGTACCTCATACATTTGGTTCTTCCTTGATTGAACTTTCCTTTCAAGCTCAGTTATGTATCCTCATCTTTCTTTCCTTTGACGTGGACTTAATTGTGCTTGCGTGGACTTTTGTAGTGTTTTTCTGCAACCATTAAAACCAGATTCTTGGTCACATCCAATATTCTCTGTACAGTGAAGCAATTATTGTATTAGTATCATCAATAAACTACCAAATGATATCTGAAAGATTTCAGAGCTAAGAGATCAGTGAATAGATGCACGTGAATAATACTATTAAACATATGAACCTTAAAAGTTGAATACTTTTCTACTGGCCTTCTCCTCGAATAAAGACACCTCTCCCTGACGTATCTCGCGCCCAATGACTGCAGTTAGGCTTTCTTCTTCCATAATGTCAGCATCATTGAATGCAAAATCAATCTAAACATGAGTCAGTAGATTATATATATCACTAAGAACGTCAAATTATTTACTCTAATTTCTAAGGAAAACTGATTACTGGTAACCAAAAGATATTGCATGAAGTATGTAATCGATCCGACCAGGGAATGTATTTCTTGAATTGCAAATGATGATTAGTACAAAAAAAAAGTTATTTTTTTCTGTTAAGCTGGTTATCTCTTCCATATTGTTTAAGATGTAAAACTAAGCTAGAGTTGATAAACATAAGGTCCTGTTGATGCAAATAATGTTCTAAAAACATTATTTATATCTTTCGATTACTTCACGTTTTGAGGATGACAAAATGTGAAAACATGATACGTTAAAATCAATGTAAACAAGTATTTAATCGGAAGATCCCGTTTCTAAGCAAATCACTCTAGAACAAAGTTACAACTTGAACTAGTGATCAAAGAAGTGATTTTGTGTTTTGAGAAATCACATTTCAAATGGGACAAAACATTTTTTCAAAAATACACATGACAAATTATTTTTGAAATATTAAGAAATGTTTTAATGGAAAAATAAGTTTGAATTTCATAACAGCTATTTTCCCCCCCAAATCAACTCCAACCTTCCCCAAATAAGTTTTCACCAGAAAAGACAAAAAAAGGGAGCGTCTTTGTCTGGCACGGCTCCACGGATCCACTAAAGTTAGTGGAGCCGTGGGTCATTTAACGGTGCCGTCCGTACAAAATTTTCTGTAACGTTCAGATTTTCTTTGCCTATAAAAACCAACCCCTCTCACAGTTTTTAGGCATCCTTTCACACACAAAACTTTCTGAGTTTAATACTCTCTTCACACTTTCTTTCTTTGATCATTTAGATTAGTTTTTCTTTTGTTCAAGAGTGATCCAATCATCCTTCAAGTGATTGATGCGTGGGTTTTGCAACCTTACAACAGGTTTTACCTCTCGAGGGATCTCAAGAGGCTTACAACCCCACCAGGCAGTGTACCTGACCGATGTAGTATAGTGTAGTGGTAAGTACGGGGGATTGATCGTTCTCCACAGGGAATAGTGTTCGTTAGGTGTGAAAGGCTACTCTAATTAGGTCTAAGGGTTGAGGAAGATTCTTTTTATGTTTTTATATTTTTATGAAAGCAAGTAAAATCTCGGGTTTTGAAGGAGTGGGCGGAATTAGTTGCTAGTCAACTAACCCAAATTACTACAAATGCAAATAAAATAAAATAACAAAAATGAAAAGTGGTGAGAAACTTATGTGTGGAGAAATGTGTTTACTTAGATTTCCTTACTCCCTAACTATCTTTTACCGGTTAATTAGTGTGTATTAGTCGCGTGGATGACGGGTGTATTCCTTAATACCATTCGTGGGGTGGCGTACTTACTTCCCCAAACTCTACAAGCTCCTACTTCACTCCTATGTCGAGCCGGCTAGGAAGCTCCTAACATGGGATCACTAGAATTCGCTTGTGCATTAAATACAACCATAAAAACCTTTAGTACGCGTTTGGTTCATGTTTCTTAAGACGTTCAAGCAAGTTACCGAATAGGAAGTTAGCCAGTTTTCTTAAGCCTAACATAGATAAACAATCATCCAATACAACTAACAACACACTAACAACCAATAATCAATAGCTAGGTTTCATTAGATCTAAGCAAACACAAGATAAAATTAGCCTAACATGTTAAACAAAAGACAAGCATAAGATAGAATCAAACAACACATAGACATATTGAATGATTAATTGATAACTTATCTTTCAATGAAACATGGAAGATCTCAAGGCAAGAAGCCCTGAAAAAGTAGCTAAAATCGTCTTAGGGTTTTATCCCAAAATTCCACACACTAAGCTCTCCCTAATGACAAAAAATTAGAAAACTATATATAGACTTTGACATCTGACGGCGTCACCTTATGCATTGTGACGCCGTCACCTCGCCGCTTTTAGGGTTCCCGGATGACCATCTTGACGCCGTCCCTCTTTAGCTCTTCAAAAATCCATTCTGGCTTATCAAGGCTTGACGCCGTCGGACCTATAACGTGACGCCGTCCCCTTATGATTTAAGCCGTGACGCCCTTGATTTAGTTAAAGCGTGACGCCGTCAGAATTCTCATGCAAACTCACTGGCCCGTCATGAGTAAATTTCACATCCAACTTTTCTTGCCAAAGCATGACGCCGTCTGGAGTTAATGTTGACGCCGTCAAAGGTGACTTTCAGCACAATTTTGAGACTTTGCCGTTTTTCTTCACTTTTATGCTCCAAAAACGTCCAAAATGCCTCCTTTTCCAGATTTCTCCTCAAAAGTACCTAAAATGACAAAAGGAACGATTTAGGGCAATATTTGATCAAATAAATACGATTTCGGGCTTAAATGACCCCTTAAAAGCGGTACACTTTTCGCCTCATCAAATACCCTTACACTTGAGATTTGCTTGTCCTCAAGCAAATGCGCTTTTATTCTAATCAAAATACAAATTAGGGGTCATTTAATGCAAACATAAAAGTAATTACAACAAATAATCGTTCCACTTCAATCATAATAAGCACGGAGATTACATACTAGCACCTCACAAGTAGTGTTTAGATACTCACATCTCTCAAGTGTCATCAAAATAAATCTCATAAATGAAAACGGATAATATCTCTCACTACCTGTCATAGCAAATAGATTACCATAGGCTTGGGAAAGGATCGAAAACCTCCTCCACTAGGCGTAAGCACCTAAGATAAACTATCAAAGAGGGCTTTTAAATGGGTTATAATGTTAGGTGTAGGGAAAAGGAAAACACGGTTTTGTTGGATAAAGGATATTTTACTGGTGGCGAGTTAAAGATCTTGATCAATTACATGTACTATACAATGTTGCTAAGCCAAGATTAGACTCGATCTTAAGCTAGAAACAAAATAACATAAACATAAAATAAACATAAAATAAAACGGGATGGTAGTCCGTATGTTTTTTCTATTTTTCTTTTTCTCATTTTTTTTTGTATTTTTCTTGATTTTTTCGATTTTTTTTTTTTTTTTTTTTTTTTTTTTTTTTTTTTTTTTTTTGCATACACTTTTGCCCTACCATCCAAAATAATACATCATAGGGGCATTGCATCCCCTTACACTTGAACTTTTACATAACTTTACAAATACTAATCTAATGACTCGAATTAAGATAATTGAAAAACTTGGAGTACTTTTTAAAATATTTAGCACATATGGGGGTAATAAATGATGTTCTTCCCCATTACTCCATTACACTAGTACTTTACCCATGAGTTCCAATCGTCCCAAAACAATATGTACAAGGATATGACTCGACTTAGCAACCATGTAATCAATTAGATAATTAACTTGGGCTTAAACAAATGTTGTAACAATAATGCACTAAAAATGAGTGCATACAAGGTAGGCTAAGGCGATTTGGGTGTACATTTTAGTGGGGTGTAACAAATTCTTCCTTTAAGTAAAATGCTTAAAGGTCGAAACGAAAAGATAGGCTCTGAAGGGTGTACTAGGGGTATCGTGTACTAAAAATGAGTACAACGCAAAGGGTGTGGGAGAATTACTTGACCAATGTAGCCAACGTAATTATAACAAAAACACAGGTGTAAAACAATGGGTTAATCCTAATGCCTCTTATCATGTAGTAAATCTAACTACACGAATGTAGTCTCACTTGTGGCCTCGGAATGGTCCTAACGCAAGTTCTAGAATCTAAGTGCTACCGGTACACACATCATAGCATAAATGCTTTTCCTACCAATTCTAGGGGCGAACCTCACATATTTGGGGGTGGAAAATTTTTTAGTGGTACGGTTTTTTGTGCTAGTCATATAACTCCTATCCATGAGACGCTCATTAAGATCAAAGTTTCACTCCTATATGTTGTAAAAAATTTTAAATTTGGCACTAAAATTACCTTAACAAGTATTTCTCTCAGTTTTATTACACATCTACTATTAAACAAACAAAAATCAAGCGCAATTGTATTCTCTAAAATCGTACTTTTACCCTCCCCTTACACTTAAGATGAACATTGTCCCCAATGTTCAAATGACAAATGTAAAGCATAAAGTAAAAGAATGAAATCAAATACTCCCCTGATTCGCTCGTTGGATAATGAAATTACACGGTTAAATCTTCCTCCAAAGAGAATGTTGAAGCTCCATGACTAATGCATCGCCATAAGCTTGATTCAAAACATTTCCTTGTCCAAAATAACCTGTTGAACCTGAGAAAACAAACACGAAAACCTGCATAACATCGGCGGGATAAAATCTATATATAAGGATATAATGCTTGTGGAATGATAACTTTGCAGATTCCTGGAGATTATAAGTTGGAGATTTTAATAAAAACTTTTCTAAAAACAAAACTTTCAAAAATTTCTGAAAATTAAATCTGACGCCGTCAGGTTATAACCCCTGACGCCGTCAGAAATGACCTGACAAAAATTTTCGTTTTAAGTTTCCGGAAAATTTCTTGAAAAACCTTTACCTTACTTCCTGGAAATCCTGCAAAACATCATTATGACTCGATACAAGCATTTGACTCAAACAAATACTAATATGTATGTTAATTTAATATTATTATGATTCATGTTTATTTGTGTTCTAATAAACCGATTTAGATTTCCCTTACACTTATCTTTTGCCAAATACCTTTATATGTAGTTAAGACGAAGTTAAAAACAAAACAAAGCATTTTCACAATTTAATTTTTGAACATGAATCAATAATGATAAAAATTAAACACACATACGGAAAATAAAACCAAACAAGCAAATAAATAAACACACAAAGCAAATAAATAAAATAAAGATTGGGTTGCCTCCCAAGAAGCGCTTTTCTTTATTAACGAGTCTTGTAGCTAGACTCAAAGTCACGTACATTACGTGACTCCATCATCGGTCACGGTTCCTAGGCCATTCTCCTTCCCGGTTTTATATTCCGGTCCTAATTTCAAACAATCCTTGTAGAAACCGAATATCCTTTCCATAACATAGTCTACTCCTTTACTTCTATCCTTATCATTCCTATAGTAGACCGCTTGTTTAAGCTCCTTCTCAACATTTGACAAGTGTTGGAATTGTTCTATCTTATATGGCATTTGGTAGCTTACTTCATCGGTCTCATCCTTAAATCTAACTATCCCCAAGGAAGGTTCATAAGTCATTCTAGAGACCTCAACAAATGGTTTTCCAAAAACCACTTGAGTCAAGGATGCATCGACTATTGGACGGATATCTTCTACAATTACAAAGTCGGTGACATAGGTGAAGTTTCCTACATAAACCGGTAATCCCTTAACTCTTCCCGTGAAGTTACTCATCCAACCCTTGTCAGGGAACATCCTATACCCAAGTTGATTTTTCATTATCAAGTTGTAGTGGGCTCTAGTCATGACGTTTATGGGTGATCTAAGGTCGATATAAGCTTTCCACACATGTAGATGCCCTATGTTGCATGGTATGTTGAGATTAGAAGGGTCGCCTATTTCTATGATTGGTCTACCTAGGAAGTATGGTGTCTCGGGGTCATCGAATAAGTTTGTATGATATGCACGCTCTTCCTTAGTGGGTAGCCTATTGAAGTAGTCCTCATCATCATCTACTTCTTCAATCTCACTTGTCCTAACTTCCTTATCAACCTCGACTTTCCTATCCTCATCCTTAGGTTCACTATTATCCTCATTCCTATCAATTGGTTTAATAGTGACAATGTTGACAAAGTGGACGTGTTTGGATGAAGAGGGGTCTTTTACTTGGGGTCCGCTATTTGTGTTCCTAGTGTCCTTATGTGGAGGTGATAACACTTGGTTATGGAGGGCTTTCAACAAGTTGTCAATTTTATTGGTCATCTCAGTTTGTTGTTGATTGAATTCGGTCTCGAATCTAGCTATCCGAGCTTCTTGAGATGCCATAAATTGAGACATCAATCCTTCAAAGTTATTGGTACTACCATTGCCGGAAGGATTGTTGTTGAAAGTACGGTTCGAGTTGGAACCGCTTGATTGGAAACGATTAGGTGGGTTGGAAGAATTGATTTGTTGTGAGTTTTGGTTTTGTTTCCACCTAAGGTTCGGGTGATTTTTCCATGAGGGGTTATATGAATCACCATAAGGGTTTGGCTCGGGTTTGAAAGTGTACCACTTATCTCCCGCTCCGTCGGTACGCGAGGATGCGTAGTCCGCAAAAGCTTGTTCGGGGAGTTCCATGCAATCACGAGTGTCGTGGGGACCACTACATAATTCACATGAAGAAGTGATTTTGTTCACTTGGCTTGAAGGTTTAGGAGCCTCGTAGGATTTCATGAGAAACTTGACTTGGTCTTCAAGTTCTATGATCCTACGGTCGGAAGTGCTTGAATTGTTAGAAGGCAAAGATATTGCCTTGACCGTTTTATTCAAATCACGGGGATCACTCCAACTTTCGTTGTCATAAAGAGCAAGATCCTCTAGGAGAGCCCATGATTGTTCCGCACTTAGATCACGTAGCTTGCCACCGGCCGATTGGTCAATGGTTTGCCTCGTGGAGAGATTGATATGGTCATAGAAGATTTGGACTTGGAGCCAAAGTTCTATGCCATGGTGAGGGACTTTTTGGAGTAAGTCCTTGAATCGAGTCCATGCCTCGTAGAGAGTTTCGCCTTGACGTTGTTGGAACATCAAGATATCATTCCTTAGCTTGGTAGTTCTTCCCGGTGGGAAAAACTGAGCAAGGAAACGAGTGGTGAGATCATCCCAAGAGGTGATGGATCCTGCGGGTTGACGTTCTAGCCACTGACTAGCTTGGTCCCGCAGAGAGAATTGGAAGAGACGCAATCGGGTCGTCTCTCGAGTGGCAACATCAAGGTCTATAGAATCAACGATTTTAAGAAAGTCCTTGAGATGTTGATTAGGATCTTCAGAACGAAGTCCATGGAATGCGCATCCGCTTTGCACCAACCGGATGGTGTCGGATCGCAAGGGTGTGATATTGGCTCCTTGAGTGAGCTCAATGGTGTTTCGATAGCCGTGGTGGCTAGGACGGGAATACTCTCCTAAAGTACGGGCTCTAGGAGGTGGTGGTGGTTGTTGTGGTGGTGGGTTGTGTGGGTTAAGGATATTACCATCTTCCATGATGTCGGACGGTAATGGTTACGAACAAAGACACGAAGAAAATAGATAGACTAAAGAAAACCTAGAAAAATAAAATAAAAATCTCACTAGAAAGGAATCTAGTGAGTAGACCTAATAGAAATAAAAATTCAACCTAAACAATAACTATTCCCCGGCAGCGGCGCCAAAAACTTGATGCGTGGGTTTGCAACCTTACAACAGGTTTTACCTCTCGAGGGATCTCAAGAGGCTTACAACCCCACCAGGCAGTGTACCTGACCGATGTAGTATAGTGTAGTGGTAAGTACGGGGGATTGATCGTTCTCCACAGGGAATAGTGTTCGTTAGGTGTGAAAGGCTACTCTAATTAGGTCTAAGGGTTGAGGAAGATTCTTTTTATGTTTTTATATTTTTATGAAAGCAAGTAAAATCTCGGGTTTTGAAGGAGTGGGCGGAATTAGTTGCTAGTCAACTAACCCAAATTACTACAAATGCAAATAAAATAAAATAACAAAAATGAAAAGTGGTGAGAAACTTATGTGTGGAGAAATGTGTTTACTTAGATTTCCTTACTCCCTAACTATCTTTTACCGGTTAATTAGTGTGTATTAGTCGCGTGGATGACGGGTGTATTCCTTAATACCATTCGTGGGGTGGCGTACTTACTTCCCCAAACTCTACAAGCTCCTACTTCACTCCTATGTCGAGCCGGCTAGGAAGCTCCTAACATGGGATCACTAGAATTCGCTTGTGCATTAAATACAACCATAAAAACCTTTAGTACGCGTTTGGTTCATGTTTCTTAAGACGTTCAAGCAAGTTACCGAATAGGAAGTTAGCCAGTTTTCTTAAGCCTAACATAGATAAACAATCATCCAATACAACTAACAACACACTAACAACCAATAATCAATAGCTAGGTTTCATTAGATCTAAGCAAACACAAGATAAAATTAGCCTAACATGTTAAACAAAAGACAAGCATAAGATAGAATCAAACAACACATAGACATATTGAATGATTAATTGATAACTTATCTTTCAATGAAACATGGAAGATCTCAAGGCAAGAAGCCCTGAAAAAGTAGCTAAAATCGTCTTAGGGTTTTATCCCAAAATTCCACACACTAAGCTCTCCCTAATGACAAAAAATTAGAAAACTATATATAGACTTTGACATCTGACGGCGTCACCTTATGCATTGTGACGCCGTCACCTCGCCGCTTTTAGGGTTCCCGGATGACCATCTTGACGCCGTCCCTCTTTAGCTCTTCAAAAATCCATTCTGGCTTATCAAGGCTTGACGCCGTCGGACCTATAACGTGACGCCGTCCCCTTATGATTTAAGCCGTGACGCCCTTGATTTAGTTAAAGCGTGACGCCGTCAGAATTCTCATGCAAACTCACTGGCCCGTCATGAGTAAATTTCACATCCAACTTTTCTTGCCAAAGCATGACGCCGTCTGGAGTTAATGTTGACGCCGTCAAAGGTGACTTTCAGCACAATTTTGAGACTTTGCCGTTTTCTTCACTTTTATGCTCCAAAAACGTCCAAAATGCCTCCTTTTCCAGATTTCTCCTCAAAAGTACCTAAAATGACAAAAGGAACGATTTAGGGCAATATTTGATCAAATAAATACGATTTCGGGCTTAAATGACCCCTTAAAAGCGGTACACTTTTCGCCTCATCAGTGATCCTCTTCATACCTCTTCACTAGCAAGAGAAGAACACAAGTATCCTAGTTGATACAAGGTGTTATCATTCCTCTTCATTTGCAAGAGAAGAACTCAAGTACTCAAGAAGATACAAGAGTTATAGTTGTTAGGTTTTCTTGTAACATTTGTTACAATCTTGTTGTATCCTAGTATACATCAAGCTTATCTTTCTTTTGTGAGAGTGTGAGTGAAGATCATTGTGATCTTGAGAGATAGTGAAGATCTCTTGAAGCCATTGGGCTTGTGTGTGAGTAGTCAAAGGATCTAGAGTAGATAGATTGAGTAGAGTTGATCTTTGTGATCTTTTTGAGATCTTGGTGATCTCTTGAAGCCATAGGGCTTGAGTGTTTGGTCACGTGGACCGTGGTAGATTGGTGCTAGCTAAGATTAGCACTCGACATCTAGCTTAGTGTCGGTAATTGTATAAGCGACGTTTACGGTTTTCTCTCGCCTTAAGGGAGGTTGTTGACATAGTGCTTGATACTCTCGAGTGTGGTACTCGGGGAGTGGAGTAGGGCGAAGAAGAGCTTCGTAGCCGAACCACTATAAATCCTTTGTCCCGGTTTGATCTTTCCAACTCTACTCTTTACTTTTGTTATTTTTTAATTGTTAGTTTAGTGTTAAGTTCATATTGGTGTTAATTGGTAACACATAAATTACGAATCAAGGTTTCCAATAAACTTACTTTTAAAACAAGATTTTAAAAGGAATTTTTAACCGGTAAACTATTCAACCCCCCTTCTAGTTTCCCACAATTGGCATCAGAGCCACGTCGCCAAGTTTTTTAAAGTATATTGTATTTTAAAAACATGAATCGATCAATGGATTCCGACAAATATCTAGAAGGGCAATCTATGCAAAGACCACCACTTTTTGAAACCGATTGTTTTATATATTGGAAAACAAGATTCGAAACGTATGTGAAATCAAAAGACATTGATCTTTGGCATGTTATTACCGAGGGTGACTTTCAACCTATTCAAAAGAATTTGGAAACTAAAAAGGATGAAATAGTTCCTTATGACAAACAAAGTGATGAACTTAAAAGAAAATTAGCCAAAAATAATGAGGCTAAAATGATGATTTATAATGCTTTGCCTAAAAAGGAATTTGAAAGAATTTTTATGTGTAATACGGCAAAAGACATTTGGAAAACTTTGTTAGTCACTCACCAAGGTAATAACCAAGTCAAAGAGAACAAGATAGATCTACTTGTTCAACAATATGAACAATTTTCCATTACGGAAGATGAGTCTATTGATAATGCTTTTGCTAGATTCAATACTATTATTACTAGTCTTAAAGCTCTTGATGAAGGTTACTCTAGCAAGAACTATGTTAGGAAGTTTCTTAGGGCTCTACATCCTAAATGGAGAGCAAAGGTTACCGCCATAGAAGAGTCAAAGGACTTGGCGATGTTGTCACTCGATGAACTTATAGGAAACTTGAAAGTTCACGAGATGATAATTAAGAAAGACTCCGATATAGTCAAAGGCAAGAGCGAGAGAGTTAGATCTCTAGCACTGAAAGCCAAGAAGGAGTCTAGTGATGAGGAATGCTCGAGTTCCGACAGTGAAGATGAGGAATATGCATTAGCGGTTAGAGATTTCAAAAAGTTCTTTAGGAGAAGAGGTAGGTTCGTTAGGCAACCTCGTGATGAGAAGAAGACATCACAAAAGAACCATGTTGAAAAGAAAGGGACTAGTGATAGGAAATGTTTTAGATGCGGAGATCCTAATCACTTCATAGGAGAGTGTCCCAAACCACCGAAAGCCAACAACCAACGAGCCTTCATAGGAGGCTCCTGGAGTGATAGCGGTGATGATGAAGAAAAGAAGCCCAAAGACGAAACATGTCTAATGGCTCATGCTTCAAATGAGGTAAGTTTCGACTACCCTGATTTTATAGATGATAATAAACTAAATGACGAACATAATAGTCTATGCAAAATCGTTTTAAAAATGTTAAGTAGAAATAAACTACTAAAATCTAAATTGAATAAACTCGAAGCAAATATGTTAGAACTAAAAGATCAAGTCAAGGGACTTGAAAGATATAAAGAATTAGATGTAGGATGTGATTCATGTACAAATCTTAGAGTAGAAAATGAAAAACTCAAGAAAAATGAAATTAGTATCATTAGATTCAAAAAGAATACAGAAAATGCTTCGACAAATAAAGAAAGTCAAGTAAAAACTGTCAAAACCAATAACCTGTCAAATCACCAGACGGCACCTTTAAAGATGCCTACGGCACCACTAAAGTTAAAGGTACCGTGGTGCCGTCTGACACTGAGGTTAAAACTAAGTCGAATTTTGTACAAAAATCAAGTCTCAACCCAACACACATAGTGGTCAATGGTACTAAAGTATCTATTGCTACCATAGAGGAGGTTAAAAGATTTTACAAACCCGCGTCAAAACCCAAACCTGAATTTGTAAAGCTCAACTCTAGGACTAGGACTCCTCCACCTAGAAAAACTAACACTCCCAAACCTCGGTCAAGAACTCCTCTACCGAGAAATAACTTTAGAAGACAAAGCTTTCCTAGTTACTATCCCGTAACCTGGAATGACCGTCAACAACAAAGTTACTTACCATGGGAGATTTGCTACCCATTTCAACATCCTAACAAAATGCAAGAAATGCATGGGATGTTTGATGCTAACCACTTTGGACCCATGAGATATTGGGGACCAAATGTTTGAATGTTTGTCTTATGCCATAGATATGCTTGGGAATTGACTTGGAGCCTGACGAATGGGTCAAGGATAGTGGATGCACTAACCACATGACGGGCAATCAAAGTTTATTCTCATCATACAAGGCATACAACGGAGGTAATGTTACTTTCGGTAGCAAACTTAAGGGCAACATAATAGGCAAAGGTACGATCACTCAAGACTCCCTTATTATTAGAAATGTTGAGCACGTAGATAACTTAGGATTTAACTTACTTAGCATTAGTCAAATGGTAGATAATAAGTGTAGAGTCATATTCTCTGAAGAGGGTAGTGAGATTATTAAGAATGGGAAAACCATAGGCAAAGGAGTTAGGAAAAACGGCTTATTTGTCATGAAAATGGGAATAAGTTTCAAGACAAGATTTGTCTTGCAACCATAGATGACAATACCACTCTATGGCATAGGAGACTAGGTCACGCCAATATGCGTTTAATACAATCATTGGCATCTAAGGAATTAGTTAGAAACTTACCTAAGATTAAGTTTGACACACACTTTTGTGACGCTTGTAAAGTTGGAAAACAAGCTCATTCTAGTCACAAAGCTAAGAATATAGTCTCAACCACTAGGTACCTAGAACTACTTCACATGGACTTATTTGGTCCATCTGCCGTACGGAGCTACGGAGGAAATCACTACACCTTAGTAATAGTTGATGACTACTCTAGGTATACTTGGACTAGGTTTCTTAAGAATAAGACACAAGCCTTTGAGGAATTTGAAATCTTTAGTAAGAAAATTCAAAATCAACTAGGATGTACAATAGTCGCTATTAGGACGGATCATGGTCGGGAATTTGATAATGAAGTGCAATTCGGAGCTTATTATGATGCTAATGGTATTACTCACAATTTCTCAGCTCCACGCACTCCTTAATCAAATGGGGTAGTTGAGCGGAAAAATCGTACTCTACAAGAAATGAGTAGAACGATGTTGAATGAACAATCAATTCCGCAAAAGTTTTGGTGTAATGCGGTGGACACCTCAACTTATATTCTTAATAGGATTTTAATTAGACCTATTTTAGGAAAAACCCCATATGAAATCATGAAAGGTAGAAAACCTACTCTTGATTACTTTAGAGTGTTTGGAAGCAAGTGCTTCATACTAAACACTAAAGATTATCTCACCAAGTTTGACCCAAAGTCTTACGAAGGTGTATTCCTAGGTTATTCCCAAAATAGCAAAGCCTACATTGTCCTAAATAGAGAAACCATGAAAGTCGAGGAATCACTCAACGTGACATTCGACGAAAGTCCTCCACAGACTAAGACATCTCCATTGGTGGATGATGACTTAGATGAGGACGAAGCCATTAAGGTCAATGGCAATAAAACCTTAGATGATGACATTGAGGATGAAGTAGATGAAGTTGACGAAGTTGTCAACATTAGGGAATCTAAAAACCATCCTATTGAAAATGTCATAGGAAACCTAAACCAAAGAACCCTTAGGTCACAAGCACAAAACAAAAGTAATTTCTTTTGTTTCATATCAACCGTAGAACCTAAGAATATAGGAGAAGCGATTAAGGATGAAAGTTGGATAGTTGCTATGCAAGAAGAACTTAATCAATTCACCGCAAACCAAGTCTGGGATTTAGTACCTCTTCCTAATAATCAAACAATCATAGGAACTAAGTGGGTGTTTAGGAACAAACTCGACGAAAATGGCGTCGTAGTTAGGAATAAGGCAAGGTTGGTAGCACAAGGCTATAACCAACAAGAGGGAATAGATTATGATGAAACCTATGCACCCGTAGCTAGATTAGAATCAATTAGAATACTCCTTGCCTATGCATGTGCCTTAGACTTTAAGCTATACCAAATGGACGTGAAGAGTGCGTTCCTTAATGGTTATATCAACGAGGAGGTGTATGTTGCGCAACCTCCGGGATTTGTTGATTTCGAATATCCGAATCATGTTTATAAACTCAAGAAAGCACTCTATGGCCTCAAACAAGCTCCTAAAGCTTGGTACGATAGACTAAAAGCCTTCTTGATTGAACATGAATATACCATGGGTAAGGTTGATAACACACTCTTCACAAAGAAAAGAAATTCACATCTCATCATCGTCCAAATATATGTCGACGACATTATATTCGGATCAACTTGTCAAGAAATGTGCGATGATTTTTTGAAAATCATGCATGACGAGTTTGAAATGAGCATGATGGGTGAATTAAATTTCTTCCTTGGTTTACAAATTAAACAAATGGAAGATGGTATCTTCTTTAATCAAGCTAAGTATAGCAAAGAGATGCTTAAGAAATTTAGTTTAGAAGAGTCTAAGCCCATGAAAACTCCCATGTCCACGGAAATAAAACTCACGAAAGATGAAGAAGGTGAATCCGTGGATAGCACTAAGTATAGAGGTATGATAGGAAGTTTACTATACCTCACGGCAAGTAGGCCCGACATCATGTTTAGTGTCTGCCTCTGTGCTCGCTTCCAAGAGGATCCCAAAACCTCTCACCTTGAAGCGGTTAAGCGTATCTTCCGATACATTAAAGGCACTATACACTTGGGATTATTTTATCCCAAGGGGACCGGTGTAGAAACAGTTGTCTACGCCGACTCTGATCATTCGGGAGATTATGTGGATCAAAAAAGTACGAGTGGCGTTTGTACCTTCATGGGTTGTTGCATAACTTCTTGGTTCTCCAAGAAACAAACGGCTCTTGCTATCTCCACGACCGAAGCCGAGTACGTAAGCGCCGAAAAGGCATGTCAACAAGCACTATGGATGAAACAAGCCCTTATAGATTATGACATCCATCTAGATGACGTCCCCATTATGTGTGATAATAAAGGTGCTATTGACTTGAGCAAAAACCCCGTTCAACACTCCCGTACCAAACACATTGAAATTCGCCACCACTTCCTTCGTGACAATGTTCAGAAAGGAAATATTTCCATTTCGAAAGTTCCCTCTCAGGACAATATTGCGACATCCTAACCAAACCTCTCAAACGAGAAGCCTTTAACTATCTTCGTCTAGGTCTAGGAATGATGGAACATATTCCATAAGTCCCATGACTCTTGAAGTCATCTCGTAGGTCTAGTTTAGTTTAGCTTAGGCCTCCCTAGTCAAAAGGATTTGTTAGGTACAAATTCTTTTCCTCGTGTCAATAAGTCTCACTTAAACAGCAAGACTTATCCGTCAAAAATCAAAATGGGATAGAAAACAGTCCCAGCAGATCACGGCACCACTAAATGTGGCACGGCACCATTAAACTTAATGGTACCGTGGATCCGTGCATCTGGAACATCACTTATTTCACTTTCCCCTTTCCCACATCACTCATTTCAATCATTCACAACCCCTGCAACTGCTGCTGCAACCCAAACACACAACCCTTTCCCCTTTCCCACATCACTCATTTCAAGACATTGATTTTCAAAATAATTGATCATTTCTAGGTCTTCAACATCAATTGTAAGTCCTCTTACTCCAATCTTTCTAAATTTTGAGTCTAGGGTTTACTCATTAAATTGAAATTGAATTGGGGTTTTTCAAAATAAACTTTCAAATTGAAGTCATCAACACTAACCCTTCACCCCAATTCTAATGGTTTTCAAAACTTCACAAAATTAGGATCATGAAATACCTCTTATGCATTGTTGATGCAAACTAAAAACACTTTTTCATACATACATGATCTCACGAATATTGATCGAATTACATAATTCATATGTACTTTCGACATATTTGTTTGAGCAAAAAGTAAAATTAGGAGAGTTAGGGTAATCTCATTATTTTTCTTTGAGTCGAGATTACCGCACCTCCACATAGTTTGCATATAGGCACACACTAAGCATGTGCATAATGCAATTGTTCTTTGCTCTAATTTTCCTTTAAAATGTTTTATAGGAAACAAAAATGTCTCATGAATATGATTTTGATCATCTCCTAACCGATACCTACACACCCGAAATCTCACGTGAACCCACTACACCCGGTAACCACATTCGCGCCTATGTCAATCTTGAAACCCTTCGGTTTCATGAAGGCCGTGTCGTTGATCCGTCCCTAGTTTATCACCGGGACATCAACACTTCCTTTAGAGCTATAGGATTCGATTGTCTACTCCACATTAACGAGTACATCTGTCCTCGCTTTGTGTTGGAGTTCTTCCGACAAGTTGAACTCGTACGTAACGAGGATCAATCCTTGTCACTTTGGTTTTGGGTCAAAAGCTTTAAATACGTTCTAACCCTTGAGCATTTTGCTCAAATTCTTAGAATTCCCAATCATGGGCAATGTGCCTATACTGAAGATTGGTGTCTTGAGTCTCTCTTTCACTTTCGTGAAGAGAATAGTCCGTACTGTTCGTACATTCCCTCTCCAACCGAACTAACCAAACTCATCCGTACCCATAACAACCCCTCTTACCTTAATCCAACGAAAATTCGTTTGGAAGAGGTTCGTCATGAACTACTTTCTTGGGCAGTCATCCTGCGAGAAAATGTTCTGAGTCTCACAGGAAATCGTGAGCAACTCCCGGCGTGTTATGCTCATATGATTTACTGTCTCCTAACCCAACAACCATACAATCTCGCTTATTTCTTCGCTAAGCGAATTGTGCATCTTAAGGGTAACAAGAATAAATTGATACCCTATGGGATGTTTCTAACCCGTCTCTACCACCATTTCATGAACCTACACCCTTACCTTAACGGTCCACAATACTCACTTGTCGAACCCATCATGAACCCCATAAACGAGTCACATGTCTCATCAATTCTCATTTCCGAATCCTCCACCCATTATGCACCCTTTGATGATCCTAATCATGGAAATGAGACACATGCTCAAGACAAGAGTATGGCATGAATGGGGGAATGCTCAAGTCATAAGAGATGAAGATATTTATATATCTTACTAGGACATTAGCTAGGAATTAATGCTAGTTGAATTATTGCATGTTTAACTATCTCCTTACTTGATCAATCTATGTGACATTTGGATGATAGCTAATCTTGTCTCCTATAATTTCATGCTTATGATCATATTAGGAAGCTATATGATAGCCTTTACATGCTAGTTGTAGCTTTTATAGGATATCTTAGGTAAACAAGTACCTAGTGACTTGAGGCACTATCATTTCCAGAATTTGATTCCCCTAGAAAACACTCCCTAGCTGTTCAAAACTAGCCTGCACAAAAATCTTCTGGCAAACACAGGCACGGCACCATTAAATATGCACGGTACCGTTAACTTTAACGGTGCCGTAGGCCATTTAAAGGAGTCGTACCCCTGTTTGACGAATTTTTGTTGCTACCACCAAAAACCCTACACACCTAACCTCAAACCTGCAAATTTTTGTAAGCCTAACACCCCCTAGGATTCCTTACCTACATCATAGAACACTCCCCATCACCTTTAATTCAAATTTCACCTACACCTCCTATATAAAGCCTTAACTTGCAAGATTATCTTGCACTTCATCCCCTACCTCTCATCACAAACATCCATGGCTTCATCTTCCACCTCTCACAAATCCAAGAAACCTAGAATCACCGTAAAACCACCTTCCAAGCCACTCTTTGTAGACCTTACAAAAGATGATGAAGCAAAAACACCACCTTCCCAAGCCACTCCTTACTCACCATCACCACCTTATGCACCCTCAAAAACATCCTCTACCTACACAACATCTTCATCATCACATTACACTACATCCTCCATGGAGTACACACCATCCCCTTACACTCCATTGGACAATGCCATGCCAATTTCACCCCCAACAAACCTACCACAATCACCATCTCCTAACATGGCACAACCTAACCAACCACACCCCTTTGACTTAGATAGTACAAATTGCCTATGTTGTCTCCATAACCGTAATCTCATTCACTTCTTAAGAGATGAGATTCATTTCATGTTCTACTTCATAGAACATCTCTTGACACCACCACAACCTCAAATGGGGCCACAATCTCCACCACCCTCTAATCCACAATAAGCCTCTAGGAGTTGTCTTGGAAATGAAACATGCCTCAAGTTATTAGGGATTTATGCTTATCATTGTCTCTTTTATGTTTCCATGAAGTCATACCTATGTATGACATTTATTTTTAATGAATGAATAGGTTTTTATGAGGGTTGTTTCCTATCATTCTTAGTTCTATATTTTTTTTTGTGGTTGGATATTGGTCAAAATGTGCTACTTGTTAGATATTGTATATTTGTCGTCTAACTTTGTTTTGTAGCACGAACCATTGCTCGATTCCTTTGTGTTCTCCAAATGAGGGAGAGTACACATCAAGGGGGAGCCTTAGTCACCTTTTTGATTTGACAAAAAGGGGGAGAAATGGGAGTAAACTCATTAAAAACTTGTTAAACCTTGATTTTAACCTAACATGAGTTTATATTTTGTCATCATCAAAAAGGGGGAGATTGTTGATGCAAATAATGTTCTAAAAACGTTATTTATATCTTTCGATTACTTCACGTTTTGAGGATGACAAAATGTGAAAACATGATACGTTAAAATCAACGTAAACAAGTATTTAATCGGAAGATCCCGTTTCCAAACAAATCACTCTAGAACTAAGTTACAACTTGAACTAGTGATCAAAGAAGTGATTTTGTGTTTTGAGAAATCACATTTTAAATGGGACAAAACATTTTTTCAAAAATACACATGACAAATTATTTTTGAAATATTAAGAAATGTTTTAATGGAAAAATTAGTTTGAATTTCATAACAGCTATTTTTCCCCCCCAAATCAGCTCCAACCTTCCCCAAATAAGTTTTCACCAGAAAAGACAAAAAAAGGGAGCGTCTTTGTCTGGCACGGCTCCACGGATCCACTAAATTTAGTGGAGCCGTGGGTCATTTAACGGAGCCGTCCGTACAAAATTTTCTGTAACGTTCAGATTTTCTTTGTCTATAAAAACCAACCCCTCTCACAGTTTTTAGGCATCCTTTCACACACAAAACTTTCTGAGTTTAATACTCTCTTCACACTTTCTTTCTTTGATCATTTAGATTAGTTTTTCTTTTGTTCAAGAGTGATCCAATCATCCTTCAAGTGATCCTCTTCATACCTCTTCACTAGCAAGAGAAGAACACAAGTATCCTAGTTGATACAAGGTGTTATCATTCCTCTTCATTTGCAAGAGAAGAACTCAAGTACTCAAGAAGATACAAGAGTTATAGTTGTTAGGTTTTCTTGTAACATTTGTTACAATCTTGTTGTATCCTAGTATACATCAAGCTTATCTTTCTTTTGTGAGAGTGTGAGTGAAGATCATTGTGATCTTGAGAGATAGTGAAGATCTCTTGAAGCCATTGGGCTTGTGTGTGAGTAGTCAAAGGATCTAGAGTAGATAGATTGAGTAGAGTTGATCTTTGTGATCTTGTTGAGATCTTGGTGATCTCTTGAAGCCATTGGGCTTGAGTGTTTGGTCACGTGGACCTTGGTAGATTGGTGCTAGCTAAGATTAGCACTCGACATCTAGCTTAGTGTCGGTAATTGTATAAGCGACGTGTACGGTTTTCTCCGCCTTAAGGGAGGTTGTTGACATAGTGCTTGATACTCTCGAGTGTGGTACTCGGGGAGTGGAGTAGGGCGAAGAAGAGCTTCGTAGCCGAACCACTATAAATTCTTTGTCCCGGTTTGATCTTTCCAACTCTACTCTTTACTTTTATTATTTGTTAATTGTTAGTTTAGTGTTAAGTTCATATTGGTGTTAATTGGTAACACATAAATTACGAATCAAGGTTTCCAATAAACTTACTTTTAAAACAAGATTTTAAAAGGAATTTTTAACCGGTAAACTATTCAACCCCCCTTCTAGTTTCCCACAGGTCCTATACATACCTATGCGAAGTTGATGCATCATTATATATCCCGCCGCCTGTGTGAACATCCTCATACATCAAGTAAATCAATATACAATACACATTTCAATATGATTGCCCTCATCATAAATTTAATTTGTAACACCCCAACCCGGCAAGGGTAGAAGCATCACATTATGGTGACAAATCAAAGCTTACATACATATTCCCAGCGGAAGCCAATAAACATAATCATGAAATAAACCAAGTCAACACGACTGGAATTCAATACATAAGTCTCAAATGAAAGGAAGAAATAATCCCAAGGAAATACATAACAAAATAGATCCAATATCCAAAAGCTGAAATAAAATGGTAAGACTAGGGTAGGACATCATCTAAGGCAAAGCTCCTCTAACTCTCATCCCAAGCATAAATCCATCTCCCAGCTAGATACCTGCCGCACACGGAAAAGAAAACGTGCGGCTGAGCTTACAAAGCTCAGTGAACAGATACATAATACAACAAAGATAATGAAACAGAAACATAATGAAGCACTGGGAAATATCATAAGGTATAAATCAGAATCAAATGGATAAAAGAGAAGAAAAAGGATAGTCATCTACCACGAGCCCAGAAACATATTATACCATATCATACTCATCATCATACACATGCAGAGGGGATACCTCTTAGGCAACAGATAATATGAGGGGTGACCTCATGTATCAAATGGAGTGATCAGCTCCCAGATAGTTGTGAAAGGCGTGTATTGCACACAGCACCAGTCACCAGACAAATCATATCATAGCATATACAGTTAAATCCACTAAACAGATCAGATCTAGGATTACAATCCATACGCCCCCCAGAAACATATATATAATCATAATTAAAGTAATGCGCATATCATATTCAGAATGGGGACGGTGTGAGGAATCACTCACCCACACATGAGTCATGCCAGTGGTGCATCACAGACACGGCCAGGTTACCTTCCTGGCTAGGTAACAGAAAAGTGGCTCGGGTATCAAACTAAGAGTCATATCATATCATATCAGATGTGTCATATCATAAGGTTCATCATAACAGGTTCATAACAGAGGGTTCATATCAAAGGTTCAGAACTAGTGTCAAAGGTCCAAATCAAAGGTTCAACAGATCAAGGTTCATAAGCAAAGGATCATAAACAAATGGGGTTCATAGCAATGGTTTGGAGAAAACTTAACAGAATCATAAGTCAACATCACTGTATAGAACCCTTACAGAACAAGGGCAGAGTATCCGTACCTTATGACGAAAGCAAATAGAAACAAGCACAGAAATGAGGGAAAGCTCAAAGTCTCTCCTTCTTCACACCTAAAGGAGTAGAAGGGGATTACAAATCATTCTTAATTAACCATCTTTCCATTTTAAGTAACTTTCCCTTTTTAGTAAGTTTCCACTTTTAGAAAGTTTCCATAATTAGAAAGTTTCCACTTTTAGAAATATTTAGTACATAGCTTAATTTGATCAACATTTGCTGGAGACAAAGTATCTTTATCATATTTACACCTTTGGTCCTCAGGTTTTCATAATTTACATTTTACACCCCTTAGTTACAAAAGTTACACTTTAACCCTTCAATTATTCATAGTTACACATTAGCCCCTTATTTTATCAAAATTACTCCATGAACACTTATTTTATCATGTTGTACGAAAGTATCCACAATTATTCATGATTCACACCTTTAGTCCCTCTAGTTATCAAAATTACATATTCAGTCCTTAAACTTACAATTTCAACCTTTAATTACCAATAGTTACATGTCAAGCCATTAAATTATCAAAATGACACATAATTCCCTGAATATATTTATTTATTCAAAACAGCCCCAAGTTTCTAGAAATTACAAGTTTGGTCCCTCTATTT
Source organism: Artemisia tridentata subsp. tridentata (assembly GCA_021014915.2). Taxonomy (NCBI): domain Eukaryota; kingdom Viridiplantae; phylum Streptophyta; class Magnoliopsida; order Asterales; family Asteraceae; genus Artemisia; species Artemisia tridentata. The sequence continues at coordinate 14,057,201 of CP139503.1, forward strand.
TAATAAAGTTACATATTAAGTCCTTAGAATTTACATTTAAATCATTAGTTAATAATAATTACATATTAGCCCAATAAATATCCAAATTTTCACATTAGTCCCTGAATATCATTCATAACACAATTCGACCTCAACTTTTCAGAAATTACATATTTAGTCCTTGTATTTATTAATTTTCCAATTCGATATAACAATTTCAACTTAATTCATTTTCTCACAAAATTTACATATAGGCCCTTCATTTTATAATTTTTACAAGTCACACATGATTTATAGAACACGACAAAATGGTCCATGAGTTTTATTATTGACAAAACACCCCCTTTCATATTTAATTTCAAATCGGTAAATACAATTTTTAACCACTTAAAACCCTAATCGAATCCCATCATTAAGCAATCATTTCAACATCATTAATATTCACTTTTAATCAAATCTAACCCTTTTTGAACCCTAGTTTCCTCGTTAGGTCTTTGTTCTTATTTTCCCTTTCTAGCCGATTAATACATAATTCACCAATAATAGTTTTAAGCCCCAATAAATCAAATAAGCATTTTTCTAGTGTTATATTATGATCATAGAGCCCACAAAAATTATTTACTAGGCCTGGAAAAATAGCATGCATAATATCTTAATTTATTTCGATTCTAGGGTTTAATAATACATGAATTTTCATACGAATTATTTACAATGCATGGATCATTTTTATTATTTTTCTTAGATTGTATACGATCATTAGAGGCTAGGAAAAATACCAGAAGATTTTTAGGACGAGTGAATAAGACCACACGAATTATTTCTTCTCGGATGGATAATCGACAAAGGAAGAATTCTCCACGACTCCAACTGAGATCAAATCACCTTGTACATATTTTTCGCATATCATACATGATATAAGGACTCCAGGAAAAATAAGAATCGAATTTTACAAAGCTTGATTTAATTGATACGAATTATACCTTTAAATTGAGCTAGCGATAGAAATAAATCCACCACAATTGAATCGGGCAACAAATGAACTCCACACAATTTTTCTAGGACTCCTTGAATTGTGTTTGAACTCAGAAAAATGCCTTGGTAATTTTTATGGATCGAATGGAGGCTATAGAATTTTCTTTAGGTTTTTCTCTCTACTCGGCAACTAGGGTTTGAGATAAATGAGATGTGGATTGATGTTTAAAGGGGTAGGCCGAGTCATAGGAGGGGAGGATTGACCAGAATTTCGGCTAAGTTGGTTAACAAAATATTTGATTGCTTAATTTCCTTAATTACACATTTTAATATATTTTAAATTCCAATAAAACTAGATATTATTCATTCGGCACTACTAGGGGTATTTTAGTCATTTTACCACTTGTATAAATGTTAAATGATATTGTCAAAATTATTTGGGATCATAACATGTGCATTGCCAGAAGTTTGGAATTTATTTGATACATTATAAGCTTTTAATTAATTTTTTAAACTAGCAGGGGCATTTTGGTCTTTTTGCTCATTTTAGATTTTAGGGTTTTACAACTTCTTCCCCTCTAAAAAGAAAAATTTCGTCCCCGAAATTTGCAAAAAAAATCAGAATGAAACGATTCGGAAACAAGATAGAGACATACCAGAATTTAGAAAACAAAATGAGGATAACTAGCTCGAATAGACTCCTCGGTCTCCCAGGTAGCTTCCCGCTCTGGGTGATTCCGCCAAAGAATCTTAACAAAAGGAATGACTTTACGTCTCATAACTCGCTCCTGGCGATCAAGAACAGCTTCCGGCTCCTCCGGAAGAGACATATCGGGCTGAATCTGATCAAGAGGGTAAGACACCACATGCAGAGGATGATAATTGTATCCCCTCAGAAGAGATACATGAAAGACGTCGTGAACATGTGATAACTGCGGAGGAAGAGCCAAACGATACGAAACTTCTCCGATACGATCCAAAATCTCAAATGGTCCGATGAATCGAGGACTGAGCTTGCCCTTAATTCCAAAACGTTTAACTCCTCGAAACGGCGAAACCTTAAGAAACACCCGATCACCAACGCTAAACTCCAAGTCACGCCTATGCTTGTCAGCGTAACTCTTTTGACGAGCCCTAGCTTCCTTTAACTTCTCCCTAGCAACGTCCACTTTCTCAGTAGCGATCTGAACTAACTCCGGTCCCTCAATAACGCGTTCACCTACCTCGTTCCAACAAACCGGAGCCCTACATTTCCGACCATATAACATCTCAAAGGGAGCCATACGAATACTCGCGTGCCAACTGTTATTATAAGCAAACTCTACCAAACACAAATAATCGTCCCAGCTGCCAGTCCACTCTAAGGCACATGCCCTCAACATGTCCTCTAAAGTCTGAATGGTCCTCTCCGACTGACCATCCGTCTGAGGGTGAAAAGCGGTACTGAACTTAAGGCGCGTATCCCATGCCTTATGCAATCCCTTCCAGAAGCGTGACGTAAACCGAGGATCCCTATCTGATATAATAGCCGTAGGCATACCATGAAGCCTAACGATTTCCTGCTGAAATATGTCCGCCAATTTACTAACACTGTGGTCCACACGAATAGGGAGGAAGTGAGCAGACTTGGTTAGCCGATCGACGACCACCCAAATCGCATCATGCTTCCTACGAGTAAGGGGTAAACCAGTCACAAAATCCATGGAAATTTCCTCCCATTTCCACTTCGGAATTTCCAATGGCTGAAGCAACCCACTAGCTCTCTGGTGTTCAATCTTGACCTGCTGGCAAGTCAAACACTTAGACACAAACGAAGCCACATCCTGTTTCATGCCACTCCACCAGAAATGTTGCTTAAGGTCCCGGTACATCTTGGTAGAACCAGGATGTATAGTGAAAGGGGAACTATGAGCCTCTGATAGAACAGCCTCCTTAAGCTCAGGATCGTTGGGAACACAGAGACGATCCTCAAACCATACTACACCGGAATCATCAACTCTAAACTCTGATTGCTTGCCGTCCTCGACATTTTGAACTATAGCCCACAGCTCACCATCCTCTTTCTGAGCTTCCTTAATTCGCAAGATCAGATTGGACTCTACCGTAAGGCTAGCCCAATAACCGCCATGACCACTAACACAAAACTCCACATCAAGAAGCTCTAAATCATGCAATATACGAGGCTCAAACTCCAAACTCGCGATCATACCGGATTTCCTACTCAGAGCATCAGCGACCACATTCGCCTTACCGGGATGGTACTGAATATTGGCATCATAATCTTTCAGAAGCTCCAACCAACGCCTCTGCCTCATATTCAACTCTTTCTGGGTGAAGATGTATTTAAGACTCTTATGATCAGTGAAAATGTCACAAGTCTCTCCATACAAATAATGGCGCCAAATCTTTAGCGCGAAAACCACAGCTGCTAACTCAAGATCATGCGTCGGATAGTTCACCTCATAAGGCTTCAGCTGCCTCGAAGCATAAGCGATAACCTTACCATGCTGCATCAAAACACATCCTAAACCTTTCTTCGATGCATCGCTATAAATCTGAAAACCGCCGGAACCTGATGGAAGAGTTAAGATAGGTGCCGACACTAAACGCTTCTTCAACTCCTCAAAACTACTCTCTCGCTCATCAGTCCAAATAAACTTCTCTCCTTTCCTCATCAACTGTGTTAAAGGCAATGCAAGACGTGAAAAGCCCTCAACAAATCTCCTATAATACCCAGCGAGACCCAGAAAACTTCTAACCTCCGTCACATTTGTAGGTCTTGGCCATTTTGTGATAGCCTCAACCTTTGCCGGATCCATCGTGATGCCGTCTGCAGAAACTATGTGACCCAAGAAAGCCACTCGATCCAACCAAAACTCGCACTTCGAAAACTTTGCATACAATTTCTGCTGTCGAAGAATCTCCAGAACTATACTAAGATGTTGCTCGTGCTCCGCCTCGGTTTTAGAGTACACAAGGATATCATCTATGAAGACAATGACGAACTTGTCGAGAAATTCATGGAATACCCGGTTCATTAGGTCCATAAACACAGCAGGAGCATTGGTCAGACCAAAAGGCATAACCAAGAATTCATAGTGACCGTACCGAGTGCGAAAGGCCGTTTTTGGGAACATCCTGCTCCCTCACCCTAAGCTGGTGATATCCAGACCTCAGATCAATTTTAGAGAAATGCCTCGCTCCTTGCAACTGGTCGAACAGATCATCAATGCGAGGAAGAGGATAGCGGTTACGAATCGTAATGCGATTAAGCTCTCGATAATCGATACAAAGACGCATGCTCCCGTCTTTCTTCTTAACAAACAACACGGGAGCACCCCAAGGAGATACGCTCGGACGAATAAAACCGTTTTCCAACAGTTCTTGCAATTGCTCTTTTAATTCCTTTAACTCAATCGGTGCCATGCGGTAAGGAGCTTTAGATATGGGTTCAGCACCCGGAATCAGATCAATGCTAAACTCGACTTCCCTGACAGGAGGAATGACAGGAAGTTCATCCGGAAATACATCGGCGAAATCGCGCACAGTACGAATACTATCAATGCTAGGAACATCAACAGAGGTATCTTTAATAGAAGCAAGAAAACCGAGACAGCCATGCGAAATCAAAGTCCGGGCTTTCATAGCCGAAATAATCTTTACAGATTTCAGAGGTTGGGAACCAGAATAAACATAATCAGGATGGTGAAGATCACCAAAGATCACCTTACGAGCATAACAATCAATGTTCGCCTTATGAGCAGCTAACCAGTCCATGCCCAGAATAATGTCAAAATCAACCATATCAATGGGAAGAAGGTTCGCAGGACGAATACGATCATCGAAACGGAGAGGGCAATTAACATACTCAACATCAATAATCACATGAGTTTTCATCGGGGTAGCAATAGATATTCGGTTCATTAATTGAGTTGGGTTTACGTTTATTTTATTTGCAAGTGATGTGGATATTATGGAATGCGTAGCACCGGTGTCAAATAAAACGAAAACAATACGATCACCAATATACAGAAAACCCGTAATAGTACCTGAGGTGCTAGCTGCCTGGTCACGTGTCATAGAATAGACCCGGCCTGAATTAGGAGCGGTCCTAGTATCAACTTTAGGTTCACCAACATTCTTCTTAGGACAGTCCTTGACTTTGTGAGAAGTAGATCCACAAGAGAAACAACCACCAGAAGCTTTGTAACAAGGACCCGGATGTGGTTTCCCACATGTAGTACACAAAGGAGGAGGAGGTAGAGCCTGAACAGAACCTCTCTGACCTGAAGATCCCGACTGCTGATACTGTTGAGAATCCCTACGCCGGTTATTACCACCCTGACCCTGTCGGTCACTACCATACCTACCAGAATCCCGACGATCCTGGTTCCTGGAATCCTGTCGCCTATAATCACCACCTCGGTCCTGGCGACCCTGCTGATCATGCCCATGGTCCTGACGACCCCGAAAATCCTGCCTCTGGTCCTGACGACCATGACCCCGAGAGATCCTGCCTCTGGTCCTGCCGACCCCGAAAATCTACCCGGTTACCATCCCTATCACGCTTATTAGACACCCTGTCCGCATGTAACAACTCGATGTTACGCGCGGCATCCTGAACACTAGCCACATCATCAAATGGAGTGTTAACGATCCGGTCTAACACCCATTTCTTAAGAGCCCACTTGAAGTGACGAGCCTGACGAACAGAATCCCCAGTAACCTCTGGCCCCACGAAACTAGCCAGACGTAAGAAACGCTGATGAAATCTCCAGAAGACTCATGGTCACCCTGACGAATAGACCCGTATTCCCTCTCATACCTCAACTGCTCTGCCATAGGAATGTACTGCTTATAAAACGCCTCAATAAAATCTGCCCACGAACAAGTCTCAGCAAAATCATCCCCTTTGGCCTGAACAAGAGCAGTCCACCAATTCTGAGCATCACCCTCTAGCTTGAATGTGGCCAAACGAGTTTTAAACTCGTCAGCACATCCCAGAACCGAAACAACTTCTCGACATGCGTAATCCAGTCCTCCGCTTCATGAGGAGAAGCAGCGGACCTGAAAGAGAGAGGCTTAAGTTTGTTGAACTTCTCGATCCACACATGGATACCAGCTGGAGGAGCAGCGGGTGGAGCAGTGGGTGGAGCACCACCACCACCACCTCCAGAAGGACCAGCCCCATTCCTGATATTATTGGTGACCTCAGTCACCACTCGCGGAAGAGCAGCAGCCACAGCAGCGGCTATCATCTCTTCAAAGTTGGGGCCATCATCCCCATTAGTGTACTGAGTAAAGCGAGTGTTCACCATCTGAATGATCATGAAAAGAGTTAGCAAACATAAGGGAGAATAAGCACGAAATGGAAGACGAAACAGAAACCTATGCCTACCCAAAGCCTCACCAGTCAAAACCTAAAACTTAAGGGTCAAATCCTATGGTCCACATGTTTCACAGGCCAAAGCTTATGTACGACAGGTCGCAGCCTGGTCTCTGATACCATAATTGTAACACCCCAACCCGGCAAGGGTAGAAGCATCACATTATGGTGACAAATCAAAGCATACATACATATTCCCAGCGGAAGCCAATAAACATAATCATGAAATAAACCAAGTCAACACGACTGGAATTCAATACATAAGTCTCAAATGAAAGGAAGAAATAATCCCAAGGAAATACATAACAAAATAGATCCAATATCCAAAAGCTGAAATAAAATGGTAAGACTAGGGTAGGACAACATCTAAGGCAAAGCTCCTCTAACTCTCATCCCAAGCATAAATCCATCTCCCAGCTAGATACCTGCCGCACACGGAAAAGAAAACGTGCGGCTGAGCTTACAAAGCTCAGTGAACAGATACATAATACAACAAAGATAATGAACAGAAACATAATGAAGCACTGGGAAATATCATAAGGTATAAATCAGAATCAAATGGATAAAAGAGAAGAAAAAGGATAGTCATCTACCACGAGCCCAGAAACATATTATACCATATCATACTCATCATCATACACATGCAGAGGGGATACCTCTTAGGCAACAGATAATATGAGGGGTGACCTCATGTATCAAATGGAGTGATCAGCTCCCAGATAGTTGGAAAGGCGTGTATTGCACACAGCACCAGTCACCAGACAAATCATATCATAGCATATACAGTTAAATCCACTAAACAGATCAGATCTAGGATTACAATCCATACGCCCCCCAGAAACATATATATAATCATAATTAAAGTAATGCGCATATCATATTCAGAATGGGGACGGTGTGAGGATCACTCACCCACACATGAGTCATGCCAGTGGTGCATCACAGACACGGCCAGGTTACCTTCCTGGCTAGGTAACAGAAAAGTGGCTCGGGTATCAAACTAAGAGTCATATCATATCATATCAGATGTGTCATATCATAAGGTTCATCATAACAGGTTCATAACAGAGGGTTCATATCAAAGGTTCAGAACTAGTGTCAAAGGTCCAAATCAAAGGTTCAACAGACCAAGGTTCATAAGCAAAGGATCATAAACAAATGGGGTTCATAGCAATGGTTTGGAGAAAACTTAACAGAATCATAAGTCAACATCACTGTATAGAACCCTTACAGAACAAGGGCAGAGTATCCGTACCTTATGTCGAAAGCAAATAGAAACAAGCACAGAAATGAGGGAAAGCTCAAAGTCTCTCCTTCTTCACACCTAAAGGAGTAGAAGGGGATTACAAATCATTCTTAATTAACCATCTTTCCATTTTAAGTAACTTTCCCTTTTTAGTAAGTTTCCACTTTTAGAAAGTTTCCATAATTAGAAAGTTTCCACTTTTAGAAATATTTAGTACATAGCTTAATTTGATCAACATTTGCTGGAGACAAAGTATCTTTATCATATTTACACCTTTGGTCCTCAGGTTTTCATAATTTACATTTTACACCCCTTAGTTACAAAAGTTACACTTTAACCCTTCAATTATTCATAGTTACACATTAGCCCCTTATTTTATCAAAATTACTCCATGAACACTTATTTTATCATGTTGTACGAAAGTATCCACAATTATTCATGATTCACACCTTTAGTCCCTCTAGTTATCAAAATTACATATTCAGTCCTTAAACTTACAATTTCAACCTTTAATTATCAATAGTTACATGTCAAGCCATTAAATTATCAAAATGACACATAATTCCCTGAATATATTTATTTATTCAAAACAGCCCCAAGTTTCTAGAAATTACAAGTTTGGTCCCTCTATTTTAATAAAGTTACATATTAAGTCCTTAGAATTTACATTTAAATCATTAGTTAATAATAATTACATATTAGCCCAATAAATATCCAAATTTTCACATTAGTCCCTGAATATCATTCATAACACAATTCGACCTCAACTTTTCAGAAATTACATATTTAGTCCTTGTATTTATTAATTTTCCAATTCGATATAACAATTTCAACTTAATTCATTTTCTCACAAAATTTACATATAGGCCCTTCATTTTATAATTTTTACAAGTCACACATGATTTATAGGACACGACAAAAATGGTCCATGAGTTTTATTATTGACAAAACACCCCCTTTCATATTTATTTTCAAATCGGTAAATACAATTTTTAACCACTTAAAACCCTAAATCGAATCCCATCATTAAGCAATCATTTTAACATCATTAATATTCACTTTTAATCAAATCTAACCCTTTTTGAACCTAGTTTCCTCGTTAGGTCTTTGTTCTTATTTTCCCTTTCTAGCCGATTAATACATAATTCACCAATAATAGTTTAAGCCCCAATAAATCAAATAAGCATTTTTCTAGTGTCATATTATGATCATAGAGCCCACGAAAATTATTTACTAGGCCTGGAAAAATCGCATGCATAATATCTTAATTTATTTCGATTCTAGGGTTTAATAATACATGAATTTTCATACGAATTATTTACAATGCATGGATCATTTTTATTATTTTTCTTAGATTGTATACGATCATTAGAGGCTAGGAAAAATACCAGAAGATTTTTAGGACGAGTGAATAAGACCACACGAATTATTTCTTCTCGGATGGATAATCGACAAAGGAAGAATTCTCCACGACTCCAACTGAGATCAAATCACCTTGTACATATTTTTTCGCATATCATACATGATATAAGGACTCCATGAAAAATAAGAATCGAATTTTACAAGCTTGATTTAATTGATACGAATTATACCTTTAAATTGAGCTAGCGATAGAAATAAATCCACCACAATTGAATCGGGCAACAATGAACTCCACACAATTTTTCTAGGACTCCTTGAATTGTGTTTGAACTCAGAAAAATGCCTTGGTAATTTTTTATGGATCGAATGGAGGCTATAGAATTTTCTTTAGGTTTTTCTCTCTAAATCGGCAACTAGGGTTTGAGATAAATGAGATGTGGATTGATGTTTAAAGGGGTAGGCCGAGTCATAGGAGGGGAGGATTGACCAGAATTTCGGCTAAGTTGGTTAACAAAATATTTGATTGCTTAATTTCCTTAATTACACATTTTAATATATTTTAAATTCCAATAAAACTAGATATTATTCATTCGGCACTACTAGGGGTATTTTAGTCATTTTACCACTTGTATAAATGTTAAAATGATATTGTCAAAATTATTTGGGATCATAACATGTGCATTGCCAGAAGTTTGGAATTTATTTGATACATTATAAGCTTTTAATTAATTTTTAAACTAGCAGGGGCATTTTGGTCTTTTTGCTCATTTTAGATTTTAGGGTTTTACAACTTCTTCCCTCTAAAAAGAAAAATTTCGTCCCCGAAATTTGCAAAAAAAAATCAGAAGAAACGATTCGGAAACAAGATAGAGACATACCAGAATTTAGAAAACAAAATGAGGATAACTAGCTCGAATAGACTCCTCGGTCTCCCAGGTAGCTTCCCGCTCTGGGTGATTCCGCCAAAGAATCTTAACAAAAGGAATGACTTTACGTCTCATAACTCGCTCCTGGCGATCAAGAACAGCTTCCGGCTCCTCCGGAAGAGACATATCGGGCTGAATCTGATCAAGAGGGTAAGACACCACATGCAGAGGATGATAATTGTATCCCCTCAGAAGAGATACATGAAAGACGTCGTGAACATGTGATAACTGCGGAGGAAGAGCCAAACGATACGAAACTTCTCCGATACGATCCAAAATCTCAAATGGTCCGATGAATCGAGGACTGAGCTTGCCCTTAATTCCAAAACGTTTAACTCCTCGAAACGGCGAAACCTTAAGAAACACCCGATCACCAACGCTAAACTCCAAGTCACGCCTATGCTTGTCAGCGTAACTCTTTTGACGAGCCCTAGCTTCCTTTAACTTCTCCCTAGCAACGTCCACTTTCTCAGTAGCGATCTGAACTAACTCCGGTCCCTCAATAACGCGTTCACCTACCTCGTTCCAACAAACCGGAGCCCTACATTTCCGACCATATAACATCTCAAAGGGAGCCATAACGAATACTCGCGTGCCAACTGTTATTATAAGCAAACTCTACCAAACACAAATAATCGTCCCAGCTGCCAGTCCACTCTAAGGCACATTCCCTCAACATGTCCTCTAAGGTCTGAATGGTCCTCTCCGACTGACCATCCGTCTGAGGGTGAAAAGCTGTACTGAACTTAAGGCGCGTGTCCCATGCCTTATGCAATCCCTTCCAGAAGCGTGACGTAAACCGAGGATCCCTATCTGATATAATAGCCGTAGGCATACCATGAAGCCTAACGATTTCCTGCTGAAATATGTCCGCCAATTTACTAACACTGTAGTCCACACGAATAGGGAGGAAGTGAGCAGACTTGGTTAGCCGATCGACGACCACCCAAATCGCATCATGCTTCCTACGAGTAAGAGGTAAACCAGTCACAAAATCCATGGAAATTTCCTCCCATTTCCACTTCGGAATCTCCAATGGCTGAAGCAACCCACTAGCTCTCTGGTGTTCAATCTTGACCTGCTGGCAAGTCAAACACTTAGATACAAACGAAGCCACATCCTGTTTCATGCCACTCCACCAGAAATGTTGCTTAAGGTCCCGGTACATCTTGGTAGAACCAGGATGTATAGTGAAAGGGGAACTATGAGCCTCTGATAGAACAGCCTCCTTAAGCTCAGGATCGTTGGGAACACAGAGACGATCCTCAAACCATACTACACCGGAATCATCAACTCTAAACTCTGATTGCTTGCCGTCCTCGACATTTTGAACTATAGCCCACAGCTCACCATCCTCTTTCTGAGCTTCCTTAATTCGCAAGATCAGATTGGACTCTAACCGTAAGGCTAGCCCAATAACCGCCATGACCACTAACACAAAACTCCACATCAAGAAGCTCTAAATCATGCAAAATACGAGGCTCAAACTCCAAACTCGCGATCATACCGGATTTCCTACTCAGAGCATCAGCGACCACATTCGCCTTACCGGGATGATACTGAATATTAGCATCATAATCTTTCAGAAGCTCCAACCAACGCCTCTGCCTCATATTCAACTCTTTCTGGGTGAAGATGTATTTAAGACTCTTATGATCAGTGAAAATGTCACAAGTCTCTCCATACAAATAATGGCGCCAAATCTTTAGCGCAAAAACCACAGCTGCTAACTCAAGATCATGCGTCGGATAGTTCACCTCATAAGGCTTCAGCTGCCTCGAAGCATAGGCGATCACCTTACCATGCTGCATCAAAACACATCCTAAACCTTTCTTCGATGCATCGCTATAAATCTGAAAACCGCCGGAACCCGATGGAAGAGTTAAGATAGGTGCCGACACTAAACGCTTCTTTAACTCCTCAAAACTACTCTCTCGCTCATCAGTCCAAATAAACTTCTCCCCTTTCCTCATCAACTGTGTTAAAGGCAATGCAAGACGCGAAAAGCCCTCAACAAATCTTCTATAATACCCCGCGAGCCCCAGAAAACTCCTAACTTCAGTCACATTCGTAGGTCTTGGCCATTTTGTGATAGCCTCAACCTTTGCCGGATCCATCGTGATGCCGTCTGCAGAAACTATGTGACCCAAGAAAGCCACTCGATCCAACCAAAACTCGCACTTCGAAAACTTTGCATACAATTTCTGCTGTCGAAGAATCTCCAGAACTATACTAAGATGTTGCTCGTGCTCCGCCTCGGTTTTAGAGTACACAAGGATATCATCTATGAAGACAATGACGAACTTGTCGAGAAATTCATGGAATACCCGGTTCATTAGGTCCATAAACACAGCAGGAGCATTGGTCAGACCAAAAGGCATAACCAAGAATTCATAGTGACCGTACCGAGTGCGAAAGGCCGTTTTTGGGAACATCTTGCTCCCTCACCCTAAGCTGGTGATATCCAGACCTCAGATCAATTTTAGAGAAATGCCTCGCTCCTTGCAACTGATCGAACAGATCATCAATGCGAGGAAGAGGATAGCGGTTACGAATCGTAATGCGATTAAGCTCTCGATAATCGATACAAAGACGCATGCTCCCGTCTTTCTTCTTAATAAACAACACGGGAGCACCCCAAGGAGATACGCTCGGACGAATAAAACCGTTTTCCAACAGTTCTTGCAATTGCTCTTTTAATTCCTTTAACTCAATCGGTGCCATGCGGTAAGGAGCTTTAGATATGGGTTCAGCACCCGGAATCAGATCAATGCTAAACTCGACTTCCCTGACAGGAGGAATGACAGGAAGTTCATCCGGAAATACATCGGCGAAATCGCGCACAGTACGAATACTATCAATGCTAGGAACATCAACAGAGGTATCTTTAATAGAAGCAAGAAAACCGAGACAGCCATGCGAAATCAAAGTCCGGGCTTTCATAGCCGAAATAATCTTTACAGATTTCAGAGGTTGGGAACCAGAATAAACATAATCAGGATGGTGAAGATCACCAAAGATCACCTTACGAGCATAACAATCAATGTTCGCCTTATGAGCAGCTAACCAGTCCATGCCCAGAATAATGTCAAAATCAACCATATCAATGGGAAGAAGGTTCGCAGGACGAATACGATCATCGAAACGGAGAGGGCAATTAACATACTCAACATCAATAATCACATGAGTTTTCATCGGGGGTAGCAATAGATATTCGGTTCATTAATTGAGTTGGGTTTACGTTTATTTTATTTGCAAGTGATTTTGGATATTATGGAATGCGTAGCACCGGTGTCAAATAAAACGAAAACAATACGATCTTCAATATACAGAAAACCCGTAATAGTACCTGAGGTGCTAGCTGCCTGGTCCGTGTCATAGAATAGACCCGGCCTGAATTAGGAGCGGTCCTAGTATCAACTTTAGGTTCACCAACATTCTTCTTAGGACAGTCCTTGACTTGTGAGAAATAGATCCACAAGAGAAACAACCACCAGAAGCTTTGTAACAAGGACCCGGATGTGGTTTCCCACATGTAGTACACAAAGGAGGAGGAGGTAGAGCCTGAACAGAACCTCTCTGACCTGAAGATCCCGACTGCTGATACTGTTGAGAATCCCTACGCCGGTTATTACCACCCTGACCCTGTCGGTCACTACCATACCTACCAGAATCCCGACGATCCTGGTTCCTGGAATCCTGTCGCCTATAATCACCACCTCGGTCCTGGCGACCCTGCTGATCATGCCCATGGTCCTGACGACCCCGAAAATCCTGTCTCTGGACCTGACGACCATGACCCCGAGAATCCTGCCTTGGTCCTGCCGACCCCGAAAATCTACCCGGTTACCATCCCTATCACGCTTATTAGACACCCTGTCCGCATGTAAAAACTCGATGTTACGCGCGGCATCCTGAACACTAGCCACATAAATCAAATGGAGTGTTAACGATCCGGTCTAACACCCATTTCTTAAGAGCCCACTTGAAGTGACGAGCCTGACGAACAAAAATCCCCAGTAACCTCTGGCCCCACGAAACTAGCCAGACGTAAGAAACGCTGCATGAAATCTCCAGAAGACTCATGGTCACCCTGACGAATAGACCCGTATTCCCTCTCATACCTCAACTGCTCTGCCATAGGAATGTACTGCTTATAAAACGCCTCAATGAAGTCTGCCCACGAACAAGTCTCAGCAAAGTCATCCCCTTTGGCCTGAACAAGAGCAGTCCACCAATTCTGAGCATCACCCTCTAGCTTGAATGTGGCCAAACGAGTCTTAAACTCGTCAGCACATCCCAGAACACGAAACAACTTCTCGACATGCGTAATCCAGTCCTCCGCTTCATGAGGAGAAGCAGTGGACCTGAAAGAGAGAGGCTTAAGTTTGTTGAACTTCTCGATCCACACATGGATACCAGCTGGAGGAGCAGCGGGTGGAGCAGTGGGTGGAGCACCACCACCACCACCTCCAGAAGGACCAGCCCCATTCCTGATATTATTGGTGACCTCAGTCACCACTCGCGGAAGAGCAGCAGCCACAGCAGCGGCTATCATCTCTTCAAAATTGGGGCCATCATCCCCATTAGTGTACTGAGTAAAGCGAGTGTTCACCATCTGAATGATCATGAAAAGAGTTAGCAAACATAAGGGAGAATAAGCACGAAATGGAAGACGAAACAGAAACTTATGCCTACCCAAAGCCTCACCAGTCAAAACCTAAAACTTAAGGGTCAAATCCTATGGTCCACATGTTTCACAGGCCAAAGCTTATGTACGACAGGTCGCAGCCTGGTCTCTGATACCATAATTGTAACACCCCAACCCGGCAAGGGTAGAAGCATCACATTATGGTGACAAATCAAAGCTTACATACATATTCCCAGCGGAAGCCAATAAACATAATCATGAAATAAACCAAGTCAACACGACTGGAATTCAATACATAAGTCTCAAATGAAAGGAAGAAATAATCCCAAGGAAATACATAACAAAATAGATCCAATATCCAAAAGCTGAATAAAATGGTAAGACTAGGGTAGGACATCATCTAAGGCAAAGCTCCTCTAACTCTCATCCCAAGCATAAATCCATCTCCCAGCTAGATACCTGCCGCACATGGAAAAGAAAACGTGCGGCTGAGCTTACAAAGCTCAGTGAACAGATACATAATACAACAAAGATAATGAAACAGAAACATAATGAAGCACTGGGAAATATCATAAGGTATAAATCAGAATCAAATGGATAAAAGAGAAGAAAAAGGATAGTCCATCTACCACGAGCCCAGAAACATATTATACCATATCATACTCATCATCATACACATGCAGAGGGGATACCTCTTAGGCAACAGATAATATGCAGGGGTGACCTCATGTATCAAATGGAGTGATCAGCTCCCAGATAGTTGTGAAAGGCGTGTATTGCACACAGCACCAGTCACCAGACAAATCATATCATAGCATATACAGTTAAATCCACTAAACAGATCAGATCTAGGATTACAATCCATACGCCCCCCAGAAACATATATATAATCATAATTAAAGTAATGCGCATATCATATTCAGAATGGGGACGGTGTGAGGAATCACTCACCCACACATGAGTCATGCCAGTGGTGCATCACAGACACGGCCAGGTTACCTTCCTGGCTAGGTAAACAGAAAAGTGGCTCGGGTATCAAACTAAGAGTCATATCATATCATATCAGATGTGTCATAATCATAAGGTTCATCATAACAGGTTCATAACAGAGGGTTCATATCAAAGGTTCAGAACTAGTGTCAAAGGTCCAAATCAAAGGTTCAACAGACCAAGGTTCATAAGCAAAGGATCATAAACAAATGGGGTTCATAGCAATGGTTTGGAGAAAACTTAACAGAATCATAAGTCAACATCACTGTATAGAACCCTTACAGAACAAGGGCAGAGTATCCGTACCTTATGACGAAAGCAAATATAGAAACAAGCACAGAAATGAGGGAAAGCTCAAAGTCTCTCCTTCTTCACACCTAAAGGAGTAGAAGGGGATTACAAATCATTCTTAATTAACCATCTTTCCATTTTAAGTAACTTTCCCTTTTTAGTAAGTTTCCACTTTTAGAAAGTTTCCATAATTAGAAAGTTTCCATTTTTAGAAATATTTAGTATATGGCTTAATTTGATCAACATTTGCTGGAGACAAAGTATCTTTATCATATTTACACTTTTGGTCCTCAGGTTTTCATAATTTACATTTTACACCCCTTAGTTACAAAAGTTACACTTTAACCCTTCAATTATTCATAGTTACACATTAGCCCCTTATTTTATCAAAATTACTCCATGAACACTTATTTTATCATGTTGTAAGAAAGTATCCACAATTATTCATGATTCACACCTTTAGTCCCTCTAGTTATCAAAATTACATATTCAGTCCTTAAACTTACAATTTCAACCTTTAATTACCAATAGTTACATGTCAAGCCATTAAATTATCAAAATGACACATAATTCCCTGAATATATTTATTTATTCAAAACAGCCCCAAGTTTCTAGAAATTACAAGTTTGGTCCCTCTATTTTAATAAAGTTACATATTAAGTCCTTAGAATTTACATTTAAATCATTAATTAATAATAATTACATATTAGCCCAATAAATATCCAAATTTTCACATTAGTCCCTGAATATCATTCATAACACAATTCGACCTCAACTTTTCAGAAATTACAATTTAGTCCTTGTATTTATTAATTTTCCAATTCGATATAACAATTTCAACTTAATCATTTTCTCACAAAATTTACATATAGGCCCTTCATTTTATAATTTTTACAAGTCACACATGATTTATAGGACACGACAAAAATGGTCCATGAGTTTTTATTATTGACAAAACACACCCTTTCATATTTAATTTCAATCGGTAAATACAATTTTTAACCAAATAAAACCCTAATCGAATCCCATCATTAAGCAATCATTTCAACATCATTAATATTCACTTTTAATCAAATCAAACCCTTTTTGAACCCTAGTTTCCTCGTTAGGTCTTTGTTCTTATTTTCCCTTTCTAGCCGATTAATACATAATTCACCAATAATAGTTTAAGCCCCAATAAATCAAATAAGCATTTTTCTAGTGTCATATTATGATCATAGAGCCCACGAAAATTATTTACTAGGCCTGGAAAAATCGCATGCATAATATCTTAATTTATTTCGATTCTAGGGTTTAATAATACATGAATTTTCATACGAATTATTTACAATGCATGGATCATTTTCATTATTTTTCTTAGATTGTATACGATCATTAGAGGCTAGGAAAAATACCAGAAGATTTTTAGGACGAGTGAATAAGACCACACGAATTATTTCTTCTCGGATGGATAATCGACAAAGGAAGAATTCTCCACGACTCCAACTGAGATCAAATCACCTTGTACATATTTTTCGCATATCATACATGATATAAGGACTCCAGGAAAAATAAGAATCGAATTTTACAAAGCTTGATTTAATTGATACGAATTATACCTTTAAATTGAGCTAGCGATAGAAATAAATCCACCACAATTGAATCGGGCAACAAATGAACTCCACACAATTTTTCTAGGACTCCTTGAATTGTGTTTGAACTCAGAAAAATGCCTTGGTAATTTTTATGGATCGAATGGAGGCTATAGAATTTTCTTTAGGTTTTTCTCTCTACTCGGCAACTAGGGTTTGAGATAAATGAGATGTGGATTGATGTTTAAAGGGGTAGGCCGAGTCATAGGAGGGGAGGATTGACCAGAATTTCGGCTAAGTTGGTTAACAAAATATTTGATTGCTTAATTTCCTTAATTACACATTTTAATATATTTTAAATTCCAATAAAACTAGATATTATTCATTCGGCACTACTAGGGGTATTTTAGTCATTTTACCACTTGTATAAATGTTAAATGATATTGTCAAAATTATTTGGGATCATAACATGTGCATTGCCAGAAGTTTGGAATTTATTTGATACATTATAAGCTTTTAATTAATTTTTAAACTAGCAGGGGCATTTTGGTCTTTTTGCTCTTTTTAGATTTTAGGGTTTTACATAATTGCTCCAAATAAAACTGACCATACAAAATGAAACAAAATGAAGCAAAATGTATGAACTTTATTTGTATGGAAAAGAAGGTACAACAAACCCTATGCAATTTCCCACAACGGCAGGAACCTATTTGTTTAATTTATCAACTGTCATTAGATCAGATATCACTTGTGCAGAAGTCTTTTCTGTTCAAAAAATTTCCAATACAGGTATCACAAGTGCATCACAACAGCAGGACTATTAACATTCCAGAAAGCTATTTACGTCATGTCTAGAAGAATATAGCAAAGAAATGGCTCATCACCAAAGTGTACTTTCAATGCACCGTAAACAGTTGTATCAAAATATTATCCGTACAATACTAATAGTCTTTTTAGAAATATTTTACACTATAAAACAAATCTTATTTCTTCACTAACACAATATTTTAAATAAAATCTAAAATATTTGGAATTAAGTGTAACCCGGCCCATTTCGACTTGCACGAAAGTTGCTCATTTTGACCCTTTACCTGAACGATTAATGTTTAGAATTGTGAATTATAACATGTCATCTTTGCATACTTCCTTCCATTAACTTCCGTGAAGATATGGGTTAACCTGAAAAACATTAGCCCCCACAACTCGGTCTTGAGACCTTGGTGTCTCTCCCACCAAATTAAGGTCAAAGGTGGATGTGTTGGTTGCCAAAATGCAATAGGCGGACACACTTTCTTGATCTCACTAAATATATATATATATTCCTTTAATTGAACTTTCTAACAACGGCTATTATTAATGTAGCCAAGTAAACAATTACATGCAAGAATGTTATAAGTTACATTTAGGAAAAAAAAAAAAACAATGTTATAAGTTACATTTAGGAAAAAAAAACAATGTTATAAGTTACATGGCAATTTAAATGAAGAAAGAGTAATCTGTTATTAGAGAAGATACCTCAGTGCTTGAATTCCTGAGTAGCCCAATACCCCTTTAATCATTGACAATGATATTTTTAATGCTTATCTAATAGATAAATACAATATATACTCAACAATTATCTTACAGAAGTTTATAAATGACAATAATAAAAAACAAATATTAAACATCAACACGTACAAAATGAAAAAAAAATAACTTACCCACCGGGTCCAGAACTTACAGACAATGTAACCACTTACAGTAATACTTCCACATTTGCACCATCAATGATATGGAAGATGTTAACATCAGATATCTAAACTTATTCAATCATGCCAAACACTCCTTTCACCATAGTCAACTTGAATATAAAAGCTTCATGCTCAGCAATGTAAGGTACTATGCAAGTTTTTAGAGGGAAAGATATACTCGTTACTACACTTGCACAAAACTAACAACAAAACTGTTAGGTCATCAAATTATACATTCGCCAAAACATAAAGCCGTTGTTGATAAAAATAGGTTTAAAGAAACTCATTTATCACAACTATATATTAACTGTATGCAAGCACCCATAAATGATACCTGAGGTCCTTCCTAGTTTTTTTAAAGAAGTCCCAGCAGACCCACATGGAAGCTGCAAAAGCACATAAGATGAGTATGAATATTGATACATAAGACTAAAGTAAGAGTAACATTATCGTTTTCTACTTACTCACAAACATTAGATAGTTAAGCGAAACATAATATAGAGTAAACAAATTATTTTACCATTGGCACCCAATTATCAGTACACAACACATTAAAAACTCATTCTTCTTTAGTGGATTCATTTGTAGTTGAGGATTCTTCATTTGTTATTGTGCCCACATGATCAGGTAGATGACCAGCAGCTGCTGCAGGCTCAGTGGGTTGTGCTACAGCAGACGCAACAATGGTCTCAGCAGGTTAGGTTGCACTTAACTCGGCGTGTTGATCACCAGTTGATGTATCAGGTCTTTTAACTTTTC